>BHFT01033896.1:0-44109 GCA_004320025.1 Laticauda laticaudata
AATGGTGTAGGATCTCCCACTTGGGTGGGGGGTTGGACTAGATGACCTATAAGGTCCCTTCCAACTCTGATTATCTGTTAAATCTGTTAAAATCTGTCAATTAATAGATGATTAATGAAAGTGATTAGCAAGGGAAGTGTAAACTTTTGGAAAGCTCCATTTGTGGCTGTAGCAAGTGTGGCAAATTCCCTAATTTCCTAGTTCCCTCATCCTCTGGGGGCTGCTGTTTTGCAGTCTCCTCATGAGAAGCAACCATACATACATATTCCTAATCATAGGAACCCTGGTGGGGCAGTGGCTAGAATGCAGTATCGCAAACTAATTCTGCCCTGAAGTTTGATCCTGACAGGCTCAAGGTTGACTCAGTCTTCTGAGGTCAGTAAAATGAGGACCCAGATTGTTGGGGACAATATGCTGACATTGTAAGCTACCCAGAGAGTGCTGTAAAGCACTATGGAGCAGTATATACACATCTAAGTGATATTGCTATGTACAACACAGCCAAGGATGGGCTTCAAAAATTTTAACAAGGGGTTCTCTGCCTGGTTTCTGGATGTGCATGGGCATGGTAGGCATGGCCTAGTCAGCTTCTTGCACAATGGAGGGGGAGCATTTTTGCCCTCCCTGTGCTCCAGAATCTTTCCTTGAGCATTTGGGAGAGTGAAAACAGCTTCCCTGGGCTCTGGAGGCTGTTTGGAAACCAGAAACTGGCACATTTCCGGCCTTCCCGAACTTCTGAGAGGCCTGTTTTTCACCCTCCCTGAGCCTCTGTGCATGCCCTGCACTTACCTGCATCCAAAATGGGCTGTGTGGGGACTCCTGGGAGCAGCGAGGAAAGGTGGGCAGGGCCAGCCAGGAGTGGGATTTGTGGGTTCTCCAAACTGAACAGAATCTTAGCTAGTGGTTCTCCCAAACCCCTGCAAACCCCCAGCAGCCCCACCTTTGAGCACAGCTTGGGTAATCTTGCATCCTTCCTTTGTCCAGAGAGGGTCAAAAGACTTGGTCTGCTTGTCAGTTCCTGTTTTGGTTAGCTGGCAGCAGGTGTGGATGGTGGAGGAGAGCAAGGACTCAGATGAGAGGCCAGGACCATTAGGTAGTGCTGACGACGGAAGTCTCTAACACCCCCGACCGTCGTCACTACTCTTCCAAGGGCTCCTCGGACACGGTTCACGGCATACGCACAGGATTGCTCGTAGGAAAGATCAGTTACAACAGCATGGGCAACTCGGGAGTAAGGCTGTGAGGTAATGCCCCCCCCAAGAGGATAAAAGCCAGCTGTGAATAAACATTCTTTGCAGAAGGCAAAGACGGTTTGAAACTCAGCCTCATGGACATTACAGTTGTTATTTGAGACTCTTGTATTGTAAACTATTTGTTATCTGTTGTTTGTTGGCAACTTTGCAAAAACTTGGCAAGGGTCTTTCTTGTTGGAATTAATTAGTTGGAAGCAGACTTTTATCTGTGAAGAATCAGAATTCATAGAAGAAACATTAAAAAGTTGTGCTGCTACCTTTGTCTTGTGTTTGCTCTATTGGAACCAGTTTGGGTCAGAACAGTTCCCTGTCCTTAGCCACAACCATCAGCCAATTTTTCACAAAACTGTCTTCACCATTCTCCCTAAGAAGTCCTTTCTGCTTCAAGCTACTTTTATGATTTGATTGATAGCTCTTCTAACGGTTTGTGGCAATTTGCTCTTATGAAATATCTGAAGGGCAGGCCATATATCTAAATAAGTATAAATTTTGCAGCAGTGAACATATCACCTTGAAGTGAGATGGATGGCAAGCAAATTTAATAAATAAATAAAATATTCATGCACATAATATAGTACATGTTTTTGTTTGTTGATTGATGCCCTTCCTATTGACCAATTCAAATAGCTCTGTTTGAGTGTGGGATCATTGATTTTGGTACTAATTTGATTTCAGAACATGGGGAATATTTGAGAAGAATGTTGTTGCAAGGTAGTGGTGTTATTCTACCAGTTTGGCCCAGTTCAGGTGAACCGGTAGGAAAAAGAATGCTACCATTCGGCTGAAACGGTAGTAAAAAAAAATCTACTGGTTCAGCCGAACCAGTATTTCTTCTTTTTTCGTTCCAACGATCAGCTGTTTTGACAATCAGTTGTGTTGGGATTCCCCTTGTTTTCTTACTGCTTCGCCCAGGAGGCTTCCCTGAGACCCAGGAGGCAAAAAACCGGAGTATGGAGGGTGGGGTGCTGTGTTGTCCCCCCCTGCTCCTTTTTTGGGGCAAAAACAGGCTCCCAGGAGGCTTCCCTGAGGCCCAGGAGGCAAAAAAGCAGAGCACCAGAGGTGGGGGTGCTGCACAAAAAAAGAAGCCACTCCCACCTAGCCACATCCACAGAACCAGTAGTAAAAATATTTGCATCATACCCCTGCTGCAAGGCCAAACTTAATAGACAGCATTCCTCTCCTTACATATAGCTTTTGGTACTGTTAACAAGTGATTCCCAGACTGATGATGAAACCACTATCTAAACAGTCAACTACCAGCTTCTGTATTATCAGTGAGAAGACCCACCAGCTTTCTGATTCATGGAAAGGTAGTTAGAAAAAAAAATAAAATGTTTTCTTTTTTTTTTTCTTTTCCTTTTTTGCCTTCAAGTCAGTCTTGATTGCTGGAGCCCACAAAGTTCTTTATGCAATATTCTTGAAAATAGTATGCCACTGCTATCTAAGAGAGAATGTTGGTCACAGACCTTGTGTCGCTGGGCTTCTAAAAGCTTCATGGCAGGACTGAAACTCAGGCTAGCACCATAACCACTAGATCAAACTGGGTCTCCCATACTAATGTACATTGAAATAACAATAGCTATAATTATTTATAGTTGTAGATGGAAAATAGTACTGTTTCTTGGAATTCTTATAACCCCATCCTGTTCATTTCATTAAATCTTGCTAAAGAGATTTTGTGACTATCACAGTTGAAAAAACCCTCCACTTTCAGCTTTAAGTATATGTCAAATAAACTGACAGAGGCAGGTGATCTTCTTTTCTCCTCCTCTTCCTCCTCCTCCTTCTTTTTTGCCAGGTCAGGGCAAAAGCATACTTGGCTTTTATGCCTTACCAGCTTCTGCATGTTCAGCCAAGTGACATTGCAAAGTCTCCGAAGTCTGTATGTGTCACTGAATTTTTAAAGCAGTAATGTTCCATTTTACAAGATTGAGGGAGAAGAAAGGGTATTCAAGGCAGTGAGTTTCCAATAAGACAGTTGTTAAATAACTTGGCTGCAGGATCTAAAGTTGAGCTCAGATGAATAGAACTGTATGAAAAGGAATCATGTGCATGGAGTGATCACCTTGTAGTAAAGGTTCAAGTGATCCAGATGTTAAAAGCAAAGCCAATGTTCCTTGGCACTGTTGGAAGAAATATCCTTCTGGGTTCAGTTCCAAGTGGGGAAAAAGACACTGGAAACATGTTTGGAAAGGTGGTTTAATGATGGACAGGATCACATGGCTTGGAGCTCTTGGATGAAGAAAAAGAGAAGAGATACTGAGTACCTGGGTTTTATGCCCTCTCTGGCTTTGGACTTCCTGGGGCACAGGAAGAGTATCCTGATTGGTTGCTGTCAGAGGTCACAGCTCGCTTTGTAGGTTGTCTGTGTGCTAAGTTTGGTTGAAACTTGGTGGGTGGTGCAAATGAATGGCTCTGCGTGAAGGAGATAGATCTTTGTTATGGAGAATAGACTGGCCCAGGCCTTAATGGCCCATTGACAAAGGGTCTCTGCCTCTCTGAGTTTCTACTTCTCTTTAGGGGAAATATTCTGCATTTTTAGTATATCCTGAAATATTTCATTTTCCTAGGAGTGGGGTGGGTTTTAACTTCCAACAGCACAAGGCAGTAAGACAAGGGATCATGAACTTTGTGATCAACAGTCAGCCTAATGAGTCTCATGTGCTTTCATTTTTTTCAGACAGTGCCCCCAATAAATTTGGCATCAGTCAATTCTGAAATGTCCCACATTTTGTTTCAGGGAGTCCAGTTTCCTGACGTAATGGTGTGTGGAAATAACTTTGGGAGACCAGGCAAAGAGATGCTGCCTAGGCAATGGTCAGATAAGAGGGAGCATAGCCCATAGCTGCATCATGGGCAGAGGGAGAGATGCAGAAGGCACTCTCCCTAAGTTATCAGTCTGTAAAGGAGATAGCAAAATTATTGTACTTGCAGACTTGCCAAGTTCTGTTACTGTAGCTTCACATGAAAATGGAATTCGCTTATACAGCAATAGCAGTAGCAATAGCACTTAGACTTATATAGCACTTAGTCTTAGACCTTGAGTTATTTGTAAAAATCATAAAGGCAGGATAGTACTAGCAATAGCCCTTAGACTTAGACACCACTTCACAGTGTTTTTCAGCTCTCTCTAAGTGGTTTGCAGAGTGAGCATATTGCCCCCAACAATCTGGGTCCTCATTTTACCGAACTCAGAAGGATGGAAGGTTGAGTCAACCTTGAGCTGGTGAGAATTGAACTACCAAACTACTGGCAGTTTACAGTCAGTAGAAGTAGCCTGCAGTACTGCATTCTAACTGCTGTGCCACCACAGCTCTTGATATGGACATGTTTCTTCCTGCAGTCACATATATTACCCAATTAATCAGGTTAGATCTCTCCAAGGCATCCATTCCTTAGTTGGATTTTTTTTTGTCTCATCTCCCAAGAGCATTCCCACATACCATTACATTTGACCAAGGCCTCTGTAATACTAATTTCACTGTATCTCCATCTTATATGCAGTCTTGCAGCTTTTGAAAGTGGTGCAATCGGTGCCCCAAGTTTATAGACATTTTCCCCTTACCCCCTCCTTTAAGCAAAATAGATATCATTTGTGGAAAACTGAACCATGGTGGCGCAGCTGTTAGAATGCAGAATTGCAGGCTAACTCTGCCCACTGCCAGGAGTTTGATCCTGACTGGCTCAAGACAGACTCCTTCCAAGGTTGGTAAAATGAGGACCTAGTCAAAGAGGGCTGTAAAAGCACTATGAAGTGGTATAAGTCTAAGTGCTATTGCTACTTGGTGTTTGCCTTAACAGAAGCTTGAAAACCTGGTTGTGCTTTTCCTTCCCTCCCTCTCATATCCCAGGGAATCAGGGAAGAGCTAGTATTGTTATTTTCCCTTCTCCTTCAGCTCAGGACCTGGTTCTGCACATTTTGCCTTCATTTTTGACCTGGTTTCTGAATAGCTTGTCCAAGGTCATCTTCTCAGTTCCCTAGACCAAGTCCATGCCATTCTAAATTTGGCTTATTCCCATTGTGAAGTCAGTTGGATGCCATTAATGGTCTTCTGTGGATTATCCATCCCTGCTTTAGAATACTGTATAGATAAATTCCTTGTCTCTGCCTGTGGCTATTCTTGTTTATTACAAAGGGGCAGGAATGATGGAGTGGACATAACTGTATCTGCATTTGGATCCAATAACCTCTTTTGTGACTGTCATCTAATAAGCTCACCTTGGCTCACAGTTCAGAAAAATAAATAAAATATCAGTTGGCTGGGTAGTTTTCTTTGTTTCTTGCCACTAAAGTGCAAAAGAAGGATGTTTGAAGAATAACATATAATGCAAATTCTAGTGTGAATTGTCCTGATCTGTTTTTCATGGATCAATGTGCAGAAAGAAACTTAGTTTTCCATTGGGCTTTTCACACATGGATATTTTGATGCCACTCTTGGTTGAAACAGAGCAGCAAAATGTGTTTTAAAAGTGTATATCTTAAAAGGAAAGTGCTTTCCAGAATTCCATCAGAGTGGGATTTTTTCCCCCCTGATGGAAATTAATACTGAAATAGAATAGACTGCAGCTAATTCAGTCCAGGGGTAAACGATAGGATTTTTCCTATCGCCATTTTAAAATGAAGACAATGATGGCCCCAGTTGAACTGGTTTTGAAAGGGGACCAGACAAATTCATGGTGGACAGGATCTCAGAACTGATGGCTGTTTATTGTCTTACGAATTACAGGAAGTCCTCGACTTATTATCTCGACCACAATTAGCTCAAAATGTCTGTTGCTATAAGTGAGATATTTGTTAAGGGAGTTTTACCTCGTTTTACGATCTTTTGAGCCACTGTTGTGAAGCGAATCCCTGCAATGTTTAAGTTAGTAACATGATTGTTAAGTGAATCTGGCTTCCCCATTGACTTTATCAGAAGGTCACAAAAGGGGAAGACAGGACATTGTCGCTGCCATAAATGTGAGTCAGTTGCCAAGCATCTGAATTTTGATCACTTGGCTATGAGGATGCTCCAATGGTCATAAGTATAAAATAATGGCCATAAGTGATGTATGCATGTATGTATGATTTATATTTTATTTATCAAACAAATGTAGAAAGTTAGCACCCACCTCCCAGAAGAATGAAATATTTTGGGAAATATTAAAAAGGCAGAATAAGGAGAAATGAAGAAATATTTTCTTTTTAGCAGCAGGAAGCAGACTCAGTTTTTCTTAATAGCCCCCCACAGATATTTTGTGGCCATTAAGAAAAATTGGGCCAGAATATTCAGAAACCAGCCCCAGTTTCTCTTCCCCAAGCAGAAACTGAGGAGACCAGCTTTTAGAAATGCAGATTTGGTTATCCATTCTGAAAGACTGGGTCAAGACAGAAAACTCAGATAAACAACAAACAAAAGGTTGACAAAATTAGCTCAGACGAACGATTTGCTTTTCTTCTTTTGCACATAGACCCAGCTTTGACCCCCAAATAACCTCTACATGACCCCATAGGAATCTGACAACAGCCAATAGAATACATGTTCTTGCACAGGGACAGGATGCTCAAATACAAAGCCCAAAAAAGGTACAAAAACCACCCACTGTCAATTTCCTTTTGTCAGCTGCACCAGAACCCTGGTGGTTCTGCTTAATCAATAAAGGGAACCTTTCTTTTCAATCAGCCTCCAGCCTCCATTCTGTCTCCAGTGCCTTTTTCCCAGCTTGGAATTGAACCAGATGGATATTTCATCCCACACAAAAATTATAAATTTGAACAAAGAAACTAATAAAATCAAAATGTAACCGGGATGATGGGCAGGTCAGTGGCCTTATACAAGCCCCTTTAAAGGTAAAGGTTCTCCTTGCACATACGTGTTAGTCATTTCTGGCTCTAGGGGGTGGTGCTCATCTCTGTTTCAAAGCCAAAGAACCAGAGCTGTCATATGGCCAGCATGGCTAAATGCTGAAGGTGCATGGAATGCTGTTATCTTCCCACCAAAGTGGTCCCTATTTTTCTACTTGCATTTTTACATGCTTTCGAACTGCTGGGTTGGCAGAAGCTGGGACAAGTAACGGGAGCTGACTCCATTAAACAGCGCTAGGGATTCGAACCATCGAACTGCTGACCTTTCTGATCGAGAAGCTCAGTGTCTTAGCCACTGAACCACCGTGTACTTTAGAGACCATTTATTTAATTATTCTTATTGGGAACTCACTGCCTTGAGAGGTTTTTTGGGAACACAGGTATTCCTTGACTTATGAACACAATTGAGCCCAATATTTCTGTTGTTAAGTGTGCTTTGCCCCATTTTAAGACCTTTCTTGCCACAGTTGTTAAGTGAATCACTGCAGTTGATCAGTTGGTAACATGGCTGTTAAGTGAATCTGGCTTCCCCATTGATTTTGCTTGTCAAAAGGTTGCAAAAGGGAATCATGTGACCTGGGGACCACATACCTGGCAACCATTGTAAATATGAGTCAGTTGACAAGTATCTGATTATGGTGACATGATCATGGGGTTGCTGCAGCAGTACTAAGTGTGAAAAATGGTAATCACTTTTTTCAGTCCTATTGTGACTTCCAATGGGCGCTAAATGAATTGCTATAAATCAAGGACAACTTGTGTTTCAATTCAGTCTCCTCCTCCACTCCCCCTTCTCCTCTCCTCCTGCTCCCATTCCTGCTCCCTCCCACTTCTCTCCTCCTGCCTCTCCTCCTCCTCTCCTCCTCCTGCTCCTGCTCTCCTCTTCCTCCTCCTTTTCAGGTGAGGCAGGTATAGTTACCATGGGTCATACTTCTTTGTTTTTGTAATGTTTGTAACTTTTCAGCTAATCTTCCTTCCTCTCTCTGTCTCTCTAGGTGTAAAGAGCTTAAATATGCAAAGGATCTCCCACAGATTTCTATTATTTTTATCTTTGTCAATGAGGCACTTTCAGTCATCCTGCGTTCAGTTCACAGCGCTGTAAATCACACTCCAGCTCACCTCTTGAAGGAGATCATCCTTGTAGATGACAACAGTGATGAAGGTATGGAGCTCAATTTTTAAGGCATGGGAAGACCAAGCAGGCTGGGGTACTACAGTCAAACTTTCTGTGCTAAATACTCACATCTAATACCAAAAGCATGGTGGGATTGCACTAAGTTTACTTGCTCGTGGAATGTAGGAGGATTGTGAGCACTTATCTCTCTGCAGGACATGTGTTTCATGATGTGAGTGAGCCACCACAGAGAAAGTAATAACAACAGATAACAGAATATCAAAGTTGGAAGAGACCTTGGAAGTCTCCTAGTCTAACCCGTTGCTCAAGCCAGCAGACCTTATACCATTCCAGACAAGTGGCTGTCCAATCTCTTCGTGTAAGTCTCCAGTGATGGAGCACCCACAACTTCTGAAGGGAAGCCATTCCACTGGTTAACTGTTCTCACAATTAAGAAACTTCTCCTACTCATATAAAGAGAACATCTATAAGATGTTTTATAGATGGCACTTGCCTTCTGTGAGATTGGCAAAGATATATCCCAACATGAATCCGGAATGTTGGAAATGCAAGAAGAAAGAAGGTACTTTCCATCCTATGTGGTGGTCTTGTTTAGAAGCCCAGAAGTACTGGTTTAAAATTCAAAAGTGGTTACAAGAGATCCTCAAGGAACAAATAGATTTGGAACCAGAATTATTTTTGTTCGGGATGATTAAAAAGAAATATGGGAAAGATACAAAATATATAATATCATATATCTTAACTGCTGCTAGAATTGCCTTTGCTCAATGCTGAAAACAGAATTCTATACCAACAGATCAATTGATTATTCAAAAAATAATGGCATGTGCTGAGATGGATAAATTAACCCTGATGTTACAAGAGAAAGAGGAGTCTGAATATTATAGAATTTGGGGAAAATTGTACAACTGGATCGAATTAGGACAAAGGGATGATGAAAAAAGTTAATGATAAGCATTTTATAGATTAAAGGTTTATATTTGCATGAACTGTATATATTTGTAAATAAGCACAAAATAGAAGTATATGAGGTAGATGTCACACACTGTTAATGTCATAATATTTATATTTTTTGTTTGGTTTTTAGAGATATAAAAAACTAATAAAGTTTATTTAAAAAAAAAGAAATTTCTCCTTAGTTCTGGGTTGCTACTCTCTTTGATTAATTTCCATCTATTGCTTCTTGTCCTGCCTTTTGGCACTTTAAAAAATAGGGTTCACCCCTCTTTTGGGGGACAGTTCCTTAAATATTGAAACACTGTTAGTCCTTCTTTTCACTAGGCTAGCCATGCCCCGATCCTGTAACCGTACTTCATATGTTTTAGCCTCCAGCCCACTAATCATCTTTGTTGCTCTTTTCTGCACTCTTATCTAGGGTCTCAACATCTTTTTTTATAATGTGGTGACCAAAACTGGATGCAGTATTCCAAGTGTGGTCTTATTAACATTTTATAAAATGGTACTACTGCTTCATATGAACTCTATTCTGTCTCTAGTCTATCTCTATGTTCTCCTCAAGGGGAACCATTCTCAATATATCTTCTCCAGATGAGGGAGCACACATTTCTTGCTTTTGCTATTCTTGTTCAATTTGATGGAGAAATTGGTCTCACCACCTTCAATAGAAAAATGGTAAAATTATCATTAACTAAATTATAATTATAGTATTCTATTGGTTCTATTGGAAATCTCAATTCAGTGCAGGCATTGAGCCTTTGAGAAAATTTCTTGGCAACTAGTTTTGCTCAATGCATTGAATCTATTAAGGCATTTCAGATGATGATTCCAGTGGAAAGGACAATTAAATTACCTTCAAATTAAACCTTTGAATGAAAGCTTTGCATCNAGGCATTTCAGATGATGATTCCAGTGGAAAGGACAATTAAATTACCTTCAAATTAAACCTTTGAATGAAAGCTTTGCGTCAGCCTAAGCTGGTTTTTATTTTTTGCCAGGAAGCAGAAGGAATCAAATATAACATATAATGTAGAATAATAGAGTTGGAAGGGACCTTGGAGGTCCTCTAGTCCTACCCCCTGCTCAAGCAGGACACCTTGTACAATTTCAGAAGAATGGTTGTCCAGTCTGTTTTTGAAACCTCCAGTGATGGAGCATCCACAACTTCTGAAGGGAAGCTATTCCATTGGCTGACTGCTCTCACCATGAGGAATTTTCTCCTAAATTCTAGGTTGCTTCTCTCCTTTTGGTGGTTTGGAAAATAATTTGACCCCCTCATCTTTGTAAGAGCCCCTAAATATTGGAACACTGCTATCATGTCTCCCCTCATCCTTCTTTTCATTAGACTAGACATATCTAATTCCTGTAACCTCCAGCCCCTTAATCATCCTTGTTGCTCTTCTCTACACTCTTTTCAGAGTCTCGACATCTTTTTTATATTGTAGTGACGAAACCTGAATGCAGTATTCCAAGTATGGTCCAAGTGAAGGCTTGGAATAGATAAGGGTCTATGTTTCACTTGGTTTTAGTTTTCTCATTCCTGTTATATTCTTGTGTAGTTATTTATTAAATTTTTATGCCACCCATCTCCCCTCTAAAGCAATTCTTTGCAGTTTCTTGCTACTCTAGAAGAAAGTTTTCAACCACTTGACTTTAATGCTTGGAAAAGCTTGAATGGAAAAACGGTCAACTGGAATAAGGTAATAGTCAAAGTTACTTCCTATCTGATAGGTAGCTGCTATATTTCTTTTGCTTTGGTCTCTGCAACTGTAGATATTCTCCTTGTATCTTGAGGAAGGATAATTATGTTTTAGAAACCACTGGAGTCTGCAGCCCAATGGTGTTCTGGAGTCAGCTGGTGTGAGCTGATTGTTAAATTTTTGGAAATTTTTGAGCAGCCAAAAGCAGAGTTGAGTGCAAATGCACAGCACATGATTAGTTGTTTGACAGCTAACACTGCAGCAGCACAGAGGGGCAAAGCTGTTAAATATTTATTAACACACCACTGCTTCAGCCTCTCCTACATGCCTGCTCTGTCAAACATTGTAGGGATTGTCTTATATGAATAGGAAACCAGCAACAGCTTAATGAGAATGAAAGGTTGAGCAGTGGTCTGGTTAAGATGATACCCGATGACTTCATGGAAACACATGGCTCATTTTATTGGAAGCCATTGAAGAGATTTGTTGTTGCCTTCTCAGGCAATGACACCCCCTACCCCCTGCTTTCAACATAGTCCTTTCAGCAGTTCCAAGAAGGCTCCACACCCATTTGCACTATTCAGGTGACCCCGAGTGCAGAGATAACCCTCCAAGGGGCCTCAATGACTCTCAGAGAGATTGATAATGACCAGATGACTGCAAGGAATATCAGTCCTTCCATCCTCAACTATTCAGTCAGAACTGAAGAAGCTTCTTGGTTGAGAAGTAAAACATCTTCAAGGAAAGTCTAGTTGCCTTTTGAAAAAGCAGCATTGGTACAACCATGACCTGGCTGACTGAGAATCTCCATCAGTCACTGTCTTCTTAGAGTTTTTCTTCTCAAACCTTCCAGTCTTGTTTACTGCCCTGAGATTTGCTGTTAGCCTTCCATCCCAACAGAAGTCAGGTTTGATCTTGCTTGGCATTTTGAAGTTCTGCTAAGTATTAAACCTCAAACTCTTCAATGTATCTCAAAAGTACAGAATTAGATCTTCTAAAGCAGTGGTCACCAATCAGTGGGGTGGGGACCACTGGTGGTCCACGAGAGCATTTTGGTGGTCCACAGAGGAATGCCACCCCCAAGGCAATTAATCCAGGCTATGCGGGAATACAAGGCTTGTGCCACTTGCATTGTGAACAACATGAGATAGTGAGGGGAGGGGGGAAAAGATGGAGGGGGAGAACTTGCCCCACATGCCACACTTGCCTCGCCTGGCCACCAGGCTGATTCTTTCCTCTTCTTCTTCTGCTTTTGGCTGAACGCAAGGAAAGCAGCAAAAGTATTTCTTTCTCTCCCCCAAACTCTGCCAGAAATTAGTCTTTGGGACCTGCAAGGCCTCCTACTCCAAGAGGCTGCACTGGTGTGATAAGTCTCACAAAGACTGTAAAGACCGTCTCAAACCCCGTCTCTTTCTTTCTGAAGACGACGAAGACGACGAAAGGAAGCATGAAGCCAAAAGTATCTCCCCACCACCACCTCGAGAATGGAGCTGGAGACAGTATCCTGCAATCCCAAATAAAGAATGATCAATCAGTAGGAAAACGGGGTGGGGAATTTTCCTGCAGACCTTTTTGGGATTTTCCCAGGGTCTCTGGTCCTCAGGATTTAAAATTATGAGTTTGGTGGTACCTGAGGTCCTAAAGGTTGGTGACCCCTGTTCTAAAGTGTAAAAATACATGTGTTCAGCCAATTTGATTTAGAAGGCTTGGGCTTTGCTTTCTGTTTCAGAATGCAGTATGCATATTCCTAGATATGATGAAAACAAGACTTGCCCCAAAGAGAACTTGATGTGTACTCTTAAGAAGAGACATACAGAGCAGAAGCAGTAGCTACTCAGTCTTTATACTTGACATTTTCTCAGTCTGACCTCAAAACATCTACCAGCTGTTGGCTCTACTTTTTCTTTCAGCTGGAGTCTGTTTTGCTGCAAACATGTGATTCTTGCAAGTATATTTACCAACCAAAGGTGGCGCAGTAGGGGGAGGTAGGAAAGGGAAAGAGGAAGGAGGACATGGCATATGTTATGAATTGATACAATGAGAGTTTGAGTGAGCCCAAAGTATTTATACAAAGAGAAAAGGCCAAGAATGTTTCTCAAGGGATGAGTTGGATCAAAGGGATATTTTCCTCATTTACTGTTTAAAACAGGTCAGTGCTAATCTCAAAATCGCTGTTTCCAATCCAGTATTCCAGGGGTGGACAGCTTTGTGAAAGTTCATGCTGCCCATAATAGTTTGGAAGTAGAACAGAATTGACCTATACAAGATGACTACGCTAAACAGACAAGACTCTGTTTCAGAAAGCGTTGGGCTTCAGGGTTTCGTGACCATGGTTTAAACCAGGGATCTCCAAATTTGTCAGCTTCAGGACTTGGGAATTTCCACCTCTAAAATACCTCAGCCAGCTGTGTTGCCAAGTTGGAGATCCCTGGTTTAGACCACAGATTTCTTGACATTTTGATATCATCTGAGGCTGGCATCTTCAGATGCAAAGTTGTGACATCTAAAGATGTCAGTCACAGTTACCAGCAAAACAGGTTGTCGAAACCATGATCGTTAAACCCTGAAGCCCAACACTACACAATGCATACCGTCTTTGAAATCCTGCTCTTCCATAATGCCCTGATCCTTTTAGGTGAACCTTTTTAAAGCTTTAAACTGTGGTTCTGTTTTTCCTGGAATAAGGAAATGTTTAAAAACAGAGATGGTATTCAACAGGTTCTGACCAGTTCTAGAAAACCGTAATGGAAATTTTGAATAGTTTGGAGTACCGGCAAATGCCCCATCTATTCTCTGCCTCCCGAGTCCCAGCTGATCGGCTGGATCTTTTTTGGTTGCCCTGCATAGGGGCTGGAAAGCAGGTTAGTGGGGTGGGGAGGGAATGGGAATTTTGTAGTAACCTTCCCCCAGGAGTGGGGAGGGAATTGAGATTTTACAGTATCCTTCCCCTGCCATGCTCGCCAAGCCAGGCCACAGAACCAGTAGTAAACAAATTTGAATCCCACCACTGGTTGAAAACCTTACAGTTGATGTTAAGACATTGAACTAATGAGGGTTCCCAGATTCTCCTCATTCCTCCCCGTCCCTAAAAGGGAAGCCAGGTTGCCTGCACACACTGGGACATAGTGAAATCTTTTGGGATGAGACTCTATTTCATTGAATCTACAAGAACCATCCATTAATTCTTCTAGAAATGGATGTGGGATTTTTACTCCCAGAGGGATCTACAAGAAAAGAAAAATATTTATGGCTAGAGTTGGGCTTATAATCGTATTGTCTCCCAGAAGCCCCGGAGGATTTTTTTTTTTTTTAGGAAAATGATTGAGGAAGCAAAAATGATTGCTTTCAACTTAGCCATTAAAAAATCCAGGGTGCTCCTAGCAACACCTGTCTTGGAGCTGAGTTTCTTCTTCAGCAATTTCTGTAGTATATGCTAAATGTTTCCAGAGGAAAACTAAGAAGGAATGAAAACCATAGGCAAGAGCTTAGTACTGCTAAAAATTTTCTAGACTATTTAAAATCTAATCAAAGATGAAAGAGATTCCTCAGGTACCTTGCCCATTTCTTTAAAAATCCAGCTCCCCCCCCTTTTTTTTCCCAAAAATTCTTCATTATATAATAATTTAAGTACCCTTAATTTTTTTTTTTTTTTTATCATNCCTTAATTTTTTTTTTTTTAGTATCATTTATTTTGGCCATGCCATGCAGGGGAATTCATTGGAGAAAGTATTAACAGTAGAAGGAAACAAGGCCATCAAAAAACACAATGGCTGGACACCATCAAAACTGAAACTAGCTAGAGCATAGAACAACTCAAAAAAGCAGTGCAAGATTGGAAGATGTGGCGGGACCTGGATCATAGAACTGTCAAGAGTCAGACATGATTAAATAGAAAACATCATCACGAGTTTTTCTTTTTTTATTAGTTGATTGTTCTGCTAAAGGAGGTCACTATACAGCATGGATATTTTGAGGGTCTTCATGGTCTTGATAAGGAAATTTGCCTGCCAAAACTAACATTGATACATAAAAGGCAACATTCATGTTCCCATCTCTGAATATTTGTTAAAATGACAAGGTCAACAGAAATCCATGAGTTTTCCTCCTAAATAAATGAATCTAAACTAGAATCTCAGGCTCCATTCAATGTCCAGCATTACAACTGCAGAGATAGGTTCTGTTCAACTCCAGATAAAAGTTATCTTCTTGTTAAAGGGAAGCTATGAGTCATCTTAAATATGAACAAATTTATGATGGTGTCTATTTTCATGACCCATAGTTGTCAAATGCGTAGAACATTGTACTGGAAGAGGATTATATAGGAACTGTTGCTTTTTCTCTGGTAATATCACACTACTAACTAGAGCATACAAAACATTTGCTAGACCAATACTCGAATACAGCTCATCAGTCTGGAACCCACATTATGTATCTGATATTAACACAGTTGAGAAAGTCCAGAAATATTTCACAAGAAGAGTTCTCCACTCCTCTCCTCGTTGTAGAATATCTTATGCCACCAGACTTGAAATTCTAGACCTAGAAAACCTTGAATTATGCCACCTTCAGTCTGATCTAAGTATAGTATATAAAAATCATACATTGCAATGATTTACCTGTCAATGAATACTTCAGCTTCAACCATAACAACACAAGAGCACACAATAGATACAAACTCAAGATTAACTGCACCAAACTTGATTGCAGGAAATACGACTTCAGCAACAGAGTGGTCAATGTCTGGAATACTCTACCTGACTCTGTGGTTTCTTCCCCAAACAGCTTTCCAAACACCAACTAAGGCTCCACCACACCTATCAGCTGAGAGTGTAAAGAACAAAAAAGCGCAGGGGCAGGTGGGAGGACCAATCCTGCACTTTTCTCTTCTTTCTCCTCTCAGCTGATCATTGGAGCTTTTTAGTACTGGTTCGGCTGATCCGGTAGCTAGTTTTGCCATCAGTTCGACTGAACCAGGCCAAACCGGTAGCATTTCACCACTGGACTGTTTGTATTACCATGCAAATTTGTAGAGTCTGAAAACAAATTTTCTCTCTCTGATGTCTGAAGTAGGAATGGAAAAATATAGCGTGTCAGGTCCCATCACATGACTGAAAGAAAGCACAACAGCCACAATAGGATTTAATGTAAGCAATTTGTCTTCCTCCGGAGGGTGCTGGCACTTAACTGACCAGCTGCTAAACAATGCAAGCTAACAGAGATTAAAGTCAGGGCTAATCACTTATCCCGCTCCACCACCTTTATACACCCAATGTGTCCTGCCCCAATTATCCCAGCATGCCCCAACCAATTATCCTGGCATGCTCCAACCAGCAGGCACACACTCAGTTAGTCTTCTCAAGAGGAGCACACCCCCTTTCCTACACCCTGCACCCACCTCAATAACCGCTGGTATACCTCCCAATCAGCTATTTCACAGCGACTTCGGTATTTCCCTCTTAGCTCTTCTGCTGTTGCTCAAGTTAGGCCTGCAGGCTCTCAGCAGCTAAATGATCGGTTGTCACAGGGCTTCATAGCAATGTCCATGGCCAGCAGCTTGCATGATCAGGAGTCATAGGGTTCCATAACAACATCCACGGCTGGCCCACCCCCCTGAATGGCAACCCATGGATGATGTCGGGCTGATATAGGGTCCATATTAAAATATGATCTCCAATCAGCCTGAGCTTGACTTTACATGCATTGTGTTGCATATATGCAACATCTCAATATATCTGAATTTGATAACGAAAATATTTACAATTTACATTGCATTAGCAATAACAGACTTTTATACCACTTCATAGCCCTCTCTAAGCAGTTTACAGAGTCAGCCTATTGCCCCCAACAATCTGAGTCCTCATTTCACCCACCTTGGAAGGATGGAAGGCTTGAGCTGGTCAGGATCGAACTGCTGGAGTGAGCAGTGAGTTAGTCTGCATTACTGCATTTTAACCACCATGGTTAATTCACTGCATTGTGCACAACTGTGGTGTTTGATGACAGGAAGTGGTTAAATAGGCAGTGTGCCCTATGTGCCCACTGACAGGCTTCTCTCCTTTTAATCTTCTTCTAATCTAAGAATTAGTCTTTTTTGAATAATGTTTTTTAAAATGACATGTAAAATTAAATAGAAGCTGACATCTTGTCAAGCCTTCATAGCATCCTGCAGCGCATCTGGTCTCCACGAGTCACCCCGCTGGGATGCTAAAAAGTAAGTGGAAAATGGTTTAAAAGGGGGGGGGGATGTATTTTTTACTGAACTAAAACTTCCAAAATGTTTCTGCTATTCAGTTGGTGAAAAATATCCTAATCAAAGGTTTATCTCCTGATCAGTAGGGATACAGAGCTCCATAAGGCAGCCATTTTCTAAGTGGACTACTTTCCCATGACAGCCATTTTGTGAGTGCACTCACCCCAGACTTTCCAAAATGCCAAATCTGATTCACTGCTGGCTTGTAATTCCCCTCTGATGAATGGAAAAGAAAAGACCTCATTATTTAAACAAGTTTCCCCTTTTTAACAACCAGAATTCCACCTAAACTCTGAAGGAGATTGCTATATATTTCTCATTATATTTCTTTCTAAATGTGTTCAGGTTTCTCAAAATAATCAATTAAACTTATTTGAAACACACACATAAGATTTCTTTTATTGGTGACGGCTTTCATAAAACAATTATAATAAGATTCTTTTCTTCCCCTTCTCCACTTTACTGAAACTTAATTGAATTTTAATGAAATAGCTCAATGGATGTGTGCTCGTACATTTTCTGAAAAGCTGAATCCCAAATCACTTCCCCCACCCACCACAATTTGGACAGACAGGAAAGGGGCATTTAGAATAGAATAAAATAGAAAAACAAAGTTGTAAAGAACCTTGGAGGTCTTCTAGACCAACCCCCTGCTTAGGCAGGAAACCCTACACCACTTCAGACAAATGGTTATCCAACATCTTGTTAAAAACTTCCAATGCTGGAGCATTCACAACTTCTGGAGGCAAGTTGCTCCACTGATTCATTGTTCTAATTAATTTGTTAATTTGTTGTTGTCCATTCGCTAAAAGTCATGTCCAATTCTTTGTGATCCCATGGACCACGATATTCCTGGGCCCATTGTCCTCCACTGTCTCCTGAAGCTTGCTCAAATTCATGCTCATTGCATAGATGACATTATCTAACCATCTCATCTTCTGTTGTCCCCTTCTCCTTTTGCCTTAACTCTTTCCCAACATCTGGGTCTTTTCCCAGTGAGTCCTCTCATCTCGTTAGGTGGCCTAATGAGTATCTGGCCTTCCAAAGAATAGTCAAGGCCGATTTCCTTGACCTCCTTGGTCTCCTTGCAGACCAGGGGGCTCTCCAGAATCTTCTCCAGCACCACAATTCAAAAGCATCAATTGTTTGGCACAGAGCATTCCTTATGGTCCAACTCTCACTGTTATACTTTTCTACTGGGAAAACTGGGAAAGGGCATTGGGTAGATTGTCCCAAAGGGGCTTTTTTCAAGAGGCAACTGGACTTTCTGGTTTTTCTTTGAAGACATTTTGCTTCTCATCCAAGATGTTTCTTTAGCTCTGACTGGATGGTGGGAAATGGAAGGATTCTACCATCCAGTCAGAGATGAAGAAGCTTCTTGGATGAGAAGCAAAATGTCTTCAAAGAAAAACAAGAAAGTCCAGTTGCCCCTTGAAAAAAACAATTTCAGGACAATTATGACCTGGATGACTGAACATCTCCATAGACATTTAGAGAGGGAAGCAGGGGCAGACAGATTATTCAAGAATGGTAAAGCTTTATAGCAAGAAATGCTGTAATGGTTTTTATTATGCATGAACTTGGAGATAGCTGCGTGGAGGCAATTCCCCTGTGATTCTGCACACACTAGTAGAAGGAATGCAATGTTTTGTATATTGTGCAAACAAATAGAATCTGAGAATTCCCATAGACATTGGGTAGATTATTTTTTTACATTGTAGCAGGTAGCAGTATTTGGCCCACATGCTTGGGCTCAGAAGCTAAGAAGGGTTGGATACTTCCTTCCCTGAAAGAAAGACCTCTAAGACATTCTTGGAGTGTAGACAAAATCTATATATCAGAAAATGGCAATGTCAAACCACTTCCATGTTATTGCCAAGACAACTACATTGACATGTCTGTGTAACTCCTGGAAGTTGAAATTGACTTGAGGATGCCTTTATAATGTCTACTCATCAACCATGGTTAAGCAAACCATGATATATAGTGCAGTGTGCAAACTAAGTTATTAAACTGAAAGAGTTTTCCGCTTTCTCAGGCAGTGATGTTTTCTATCCCATGCTATCCAATCTTTTTAACTTGGAGGAACCTTTGACCTTGAGCCTCGCATTCCAAGAAAGTTGAAAGAGGACAACATAAAATTGGACTGAAATTAACTTGACCAGGCATGGCAGTGGAATCTGAGTAATTTTTTTAAAAAAAAAACCTCCCTTCCAATGGCCTTTCTTCAACAATCTCATTTCTATTTTTTATTTCACGTTTCAGAACAGTCTTTATAGCAGCTGGCTTTCTGCCATGATGTGAATCTAAATGTCACTAATTCTGTGGTGATTTCTGCCATATTTTACATCTGAACATTTAAGGATCTTCTTTTCTCCTTTGGGAAAGGATTCGAAATGGCTAGGAAATCATGTTGCTCATACATTTAATGACAAACCAAGATATTTATTTCCCTTTCTCTTTCTCCTTCCTCCTTCCCATTCTCCTTCTCTTTCCCTTTCTCCTTCCTCTTCTTTGTCTTTTCATCCCTCTTCCTTCTCCTGGCAGCTTCGCATCTATGGGGATTCTCAATCAGTCATGGTTGTTGCAAAGGTGCTTTCTCAAAAACAAGCTGGACTTTCTTTGTTTTTCCTTGAGGATGTTTCACTTCTCATCCAAGAAGCTACTTCAGTTCAGAACTGACTTCAGAACTGAAGAAGCTGCTTGGATGAGAAGCAAAACATCTTCAAGGAAAATCAAAGAAAGTCCAGTTGTCTTTTGAAAACCCATTTTTGTGACTAGTAGCTTCAGGGGGACAAAAAAAATGAGAAAAAGTATTAACATGTAGAGAAAGTCAAAGGAATGAAAAGAATGGAATGCGTGGAACAAAAACTTCCTTTGATTTATAGCCTCTCTTAAATTAGAAACATCTTTCCAAGTTATGGAATGAAAACCACATTTTGGTCCAGGTGGCAACTTTAGCCACAGTGTATGACTTTGCTGTGATGCCAATACAGGTGTTACTTGTAATTGGTGGGTTGGTTATGGTCAGCTCATCAAATCCTTGAACTTGGAACCAGGGGTGGACTACTATAGTTCATCCTGTTTCAGGTGAACCAGTTGTTAATTTTATGCCAGTTCAGTGAACCAGCAAATCCCACCCCTGGCTGGCCCTGCCCGTCCCACCCCACCCCTCCCAGGAGTCCCCACACAGCCCGTTTTGGATCCCAGGTTAGTGCAGGGCATGTGCAGACGCTTGAGGAAAGCCTCCGGAGCCTGGGGAGGGTGAAAAATGGGCCTTCCGAAAGTTCTGGAAGGCCAGAAATGGGTCCATTTCCGGCCTCCAGAGGGCCTCTGGAGCTCAGGGAGGCCGTTTTTGCCTTCCCAGAGGCTCGAGGAAAGCCTCCGGAAACAGGGGAGGGTGAAAATGGCCCCTCCACCATAGTGCAGGAGGCCGACTAGGCCACGCCCACCATGGCCATGCCCACCCAGC
This sequence comes from Laticauda laticaudata, assembly GCA_004320025.1. Classification (NCBI taxonomy): domain Eukaryota; kingdom Metazoa; phylum Chordata; class Lepidosauria; order Squamata; family Elapidae; genus Laticauda; species Laticauda laticaudata. The sequence goes on from BHFT01033896.1 coordinate 20,613, forward strand.
AACCAGGCAGAGAACCAGTTGCTAAATTTTTTGAAGCCCACTCCTGCTTGGAACACAATGACACTTTTACAAGGTTCAAGACAAGTCATGTTTGTACATGCTACATTAGTGTGCAGTGCGGTGGAATCTCCATATATTTTGTAGATATTATAATCAGTCCATATATTAATTTTAACTTATCCAACATATCTGTAGGTTAAATCCTTTTGACTTAGTGTCAAAAGAGGTCATCTGTTTTTAGACAACCACTGTGTTATTTTTCCAGTCAAGTGTTGTAAGTTGCTATTCTACCTCGTTGTTTTCACATGTTTCTGAATTGATGTCCAAATCCTGTGAGAAGATGACATTTCAATTTATTTCAGAAATTTCAGTCCAGCTATTGTGATCTCATCGAATTAGTGCTCCAAACCATGGTATGTCCAAGATCAGCAAAGCATGTCACTGGGCAACTAACCAGAACTAGAAATCAGAAATAGAATTGGTGCTGTTAAATTGGATTTGATGTGATGTCTAAATCTTAAACAATAGTTGCTGGCCAATATCATGAGATTGTTGCATTATAAAAAAAATGGGGGGGAAAGCTGGGTTGATAGAAAAGAGAAGAATTTCATTAGATATGCAATTAAAAAAAATTAGGAAAGGTAGACTGACTTTGGAGATTAGACCTATTGCATTTAATCAAAGAACAACTGATAGGAGGTGGTATTAAGAATCATATATGGCTGTTTGATCCAGGACAAATTAATAGGATTAATTTTGGGGATGTTTCAAGATAGGTAAGAAGCTTTGGTAAATTTTCAACAAGTTGATTATAATAATAGTTTCTTCACAGAGGGGGTTGGAATTTTAATCTTGTCCTTTTTTTTATTACTGCTGTTCTTCCTGTTAACCAATTTGCTATTAATGCAATATATAGATGACAGGCTAACAATTTGTGAATAGAATTAGTAGTTTAGTCATTTAAAATTCTTTGGGCCTATTTTGGAAGGGGCAGGAAACTAAAATTGTTGTAATATACAAATCAGCATTCAACTAGGGAGGACAATGAGCAGCCAGGATGATTAGGGGACTGGAGACTAAAACATATGAAAAACAGTTACAGGAACTGGGCTTGGCTAGTCTAGTAAAGAGAAGGAACAGGGGAGACATGATAGCGGTCTTCCAATATATGAGGGGCTGCCACAGGGAGGAAGGGCTCAAGCTATTTTCTAAAGTGCCTGTAGGCCAGACAAGGAACAATGGATGGAAACTGATCAAGGAGAAATTTAATCAGGAAATAAGGAGAAACTTTCTGACAGTGAGAACAATCAACCAATGGAACAGAAGCTGCCCTCAGAAGTTGTGGGAGCTTCATCACTGGAGGCTTTCAAGAAGAGATTGGACTGCCATTTGTCAGAAATGGTGTAGGGTCTCCTGCTTGGGCAGGGGATTGGACTAAATGACCTGTAAGGTCCCTTCCAACTCTGATTATCTGTTATCTGTATATGTGTTATCTCCCAAGCTTCTTGGGTCATTGTTTTCACTTCTCCTTCTAGAAGAATTGAAGGCACCACTGGAAGAATATGTCAACAAGAGATATCCAGGCCTGGTGAAGGTTGTCCGGAACCAGAAAAGAGAAGGTTTGATCCGAGCTCGTATTGAAGGGTGGAAAGTGGCCTCAGGGCATATCACGGGCTTCTTTGATGCACATGTGGAATTCACCTCAGGCTGGTAGGTGACCATGTAAGATGCACTGTTTTAATTCTTCACACTTAGCTCATTTCTATTCATCTTGCCTTCAGCTGGGTTGCTTTTGATTCAACAGAATGAAAAATCTGTTTCACAATTCTTTTTTATCTAATTGAAGAGAACAAAAAGGAAACAAAATTGCAGGCCATCTTTCAAATGTGACCAGACAATATCTTGACAAAAGGTTACAGGTGTAGAGTGTGTTTACTTGTGTTTATGTTTTGCCTTCTCTATTCCTAAGACTTTCCATTGCAAGGAATGAGCAATATTGCACAAAAGAGAAAAGAAAGCAAAAACAAAAAAAGATCTCCAAGGCTTAAAACTTGGTAAGACCTCACTTGGAATATGGCATCTAGTTTTGGCCGTCATGATTAAGGTAAATTGCTTCAAACTTGATTGCAGAAAATATGACTTCAACAACAACGTTGTCAATGTCTGGAACGCTCTACCCAATTCTGTTGCAGAGATAGTATTCAGCAGGTCCTGACCAGTTCTGGAGAACTGGTAGCAGAAATTTTAAGGAGTTTGGAGAACGGGCATATACCACCTCTGACTGGAGATTTTACAGTATCTTCCCCCTTCTACGCCCACCAAGCCACGCCCACAGAACTGGTAGTAAAAAAATTTGAATCCCACCACTGCTCTGTTGTTACAGCCTCAACCCCTCACAGCTTCAGTCTCAAACAGTCTGCCGTGGACTTCACCCATTCCTAAGACGTCCTTAAAGGGGACGTGCATAAGTGCACCAGCATGCCTACTGTCCCTGTTTTTACTGTGCCCATTGATCTGTATTTACTTTCTTTGTTCCTATTTATGTTCATACTTATATTTGTTTGACAAACAAATAAATAAATAAATAATATAAAAAAAGATGCTGAGACTCTAGAAAGAGTGCAGAGAAGAGCAACAAAGACGATTAGGGGACTGGAGGCTAAAACATACGAAGAATGGTTGCAGGAGTTGGGTATGTCTAGTTTAATGAAAGGAATGATAGCAGTGTTCCAATATGTTAGGGGCTGCCAAAAGAAAAGGGAGTCAAGCTGTTCTCCAAAGCAGGGGTCTCTAATCTTGGCAACTTTAAGACTTGTGGACTGGGAATTGAAGTCCACAAGGCTTAAAGTTGCTAAGGTTGGACACCTTTGTTAATCAAGGAGAGAACCAACCTAGAACCAAGGAGAAATTTCCTGACAGTGAGGACAATTAATCGGTGGAACAACTTGCCTCCAGAAGTTGTGAATGCTCTAACACTGGATGTTTCTAAACAGATGTTGGACAACCATTTGTCTGAAGTGGTATTGGGTTCCCTGTCTGAGCTGAGGATTGGTCTAGAAGACCTCCAAGGTCCCTTCCAACTCTGTTTTCATTATTCTGTTATTTTCAGCAGGGAATATTAACAAATCCACATTTATAGTAGTCCTTGACTTACGACCAGAACTGAGCCCAAAATTTCTGTTGCTAAGCGAGTTATTCAGTTTTGCCCCACTTTTTTGCCCCAGTTGTTAAGCAAATCACTGCAGCAGTTAAGTTAGTATCATGGTTGTTAAGTGAATCTGACTTCCCCACTGACTTTGCTTGTCAAGAAGGTCACACAAGGGGATCCTATGGCCCTGGGGCACTGCAACTGTCATAATTGCATGCCAGTTGCCAAGCATCCAAAATTTGATCACATGACCATGGGGATGCTGCAATGGTCGTAAGTGTGGAATACAGGAATAAGTCATTTTTTTCAATGCTGTTGTACCTTTGAACAGTCACCAATTGAATGGTTGTAAATCAAGGACTGCCTGTATTCCGTAATTCCTTAGGCCGTGAAGAGATTTTAGACAAGGTATGCCAGCATAATTCTCCTAACTGATTGATGGGTCTAAGAGGAAATAGGCATTTGTGCATTTCAAAGGATCCAAAAATAAAGCATTTAAAATCCCAGGAGATTCTGAGACAAAGCAATCAAACACTTGGTATACAGAGGAACTGCACAACAATAGAATAGAATAGAAACAGAAACAGAAACAGAAATGAACGGAACAGGGTAGGGTAGGGTTGGGTTAGTATAGACTAGACTAGACTAGACTAGACTAGACTAGAATAGAATAGAATAGAATAGAATAGAATAGAATTAGAACGGAAAGGAAAGGAAGGGAATGGGAATGGGAACAGGAACAGGATAGGGTAGAATAGAATCGAATAGAATCGAATAGAATCGAATAGAATCGAATAGAATCGAATAGAATAGAATAGAACAGAATAGAACAGAACAGAACAGAATAACAAAGTTGGAAGGGACCTTGGAGGTCTTCTAGACCAACCCTCTGCTTACGCAGCACACTCTATGCCCGTGATGGTGAACCTATGGCATGCATGCCAGAAGTGTCATGCAGAGCCATTTCTATCGACACACAAGAGTCCCACTGCACATGTGCCCCACTACCAGCCAGCTGATTGTCGGGTATCTGCTTCACATGTGTGGAGGGAGACTTTGTCATGGGAGACATGTGCACAGGTATGTGGCATGTGGGGGTGGTGTGTGTATGCGCAGAGGCGTGCGGTGCAGGGAGCGTCACACGTGCTTGCGCAGGGGGTGGGGGGAGTTGCATGTGCATTGCATCATGGGTGCAGGCACACACACATACACATACACACACGCACTTTTGGCATGCAATGTGGAAAAGATTAGCCATCACTATGCCATTTCACATAAATGGTCATCCAATCTCTTCTGAAAAACCGCCAGCATTGGAGCACCCACAACTTCCAGAGGCAAGTCGTTTCACTGGTTGATTGTTCTGTCAGGGAATTTCTCCTTAGTTCTAGGTTGCTTCTCTCCTTGATTAGTTTCCATTCATTGCTTCTTGTCCTGCCCTCAGGTGCTTTATAGAAAGCCTTCATCTCTACCCCCCTTAAGCTTTCATCTAAAGTCCATCATAGGTTTTCCTGCTATTTTAGATTATTTCACTATGACAAATCATAAAATGTGTAAAATCAGATTTAATGCAAGAGTGGAGAATCCCAACCTCTTCAGAGAAGCTGTTAGAGGAAGAGCGTGCAGCTGTCTGGAATAGGAGACAGGAAGGAAGCGGCAGTTGAAATGGAAGCAAGTCACTGTTCCTGAAAAAATGTTGTATATTGATCAGTGGTGTGTTTTTTTAAAAAAAATCCTACCGGTTCAGAGCTTGCTTCAGAGCTTGCTTCGTGGGCACGCGGGCAATTCGCGGGTGCGTGCACCAATCCTGCACTTTGCACATGCATGCACAGTAATCAGCCTCCAACCATCAGCTGTTTCAGGCTGCAGGGATTGCCATGGCCTATTGCTGCTGCTGAATCCTGTTTTCAGCCTCTGCATGCCCCACTTTTGGCCTCCATGCACCCCATTTTTGGGTGGTGGGGATTGGAACAGGCCAAAAACGGGATGCATGGAGGCCAAAAATGGGATACACTGGGGCGCACAGAGCGGCAATAGACGATGTCAATCCCTGCAACCTGAAACAGCTGGTGGTCAGAGGCCAATCCAACCGACAATCAGCTGCTTGTGCTAATCAGGCTGTGCTGAAGCTCAAGCTGAAACTGAAACAGGCTGTTTGCTGTTTGCTGCAAGGAGGGAAATTGCTGGGAGACAGAGGCCAAAGGATTGAGGCCAGTGGGTGGGTGGGGCCAGTCAAAAATTTCCCTACCAGTTCTCTGAACCAGTCAAAATTGTCCTTACTGGTCTGCAAGGACCGGTCAGAACCAGCTGAATACCATCCCTGATATTGATCAGGATACGGTTTGACTTCCCCCCTGTTTTTAACAGCAATTTTATAATGAAACATATGGGATGCGGAAAGAAATGCAGCTTCCAAGAATAGATAGGGTGAAAATATTGAACCCCATTTATTCTGGAAATGTGTTGTTTCTCTTTACTGGACTGGAGGCTAAAACATATGAAGAATGGTTGCTGGGATTGGATATTTCTAGTTTAATGAAAAGAAGGATTAGGGGTAACATGATATCAGTGTTCCAATATCTAAGGGGCTATCCCAGAGAAGAGGGGGTCAACCTATTCTCCAAAGAACAAGAGGGCAAGACAAGAAGCAATGGATGAAAACTTATCAAGGAGACAGCCAATCAGGAAATAAGGAGAAATTTCCTGACGGTGAGAACAATTTATTTATTTATAAAGTTTATTAGCCACCCATCATACCATAAGGTAACAATTAATCAGTGAAACAGAAGAAGGTGCTCCACCATTTGAGATTTTTAAGAAGAGATCAGACTTAACTTTCAGGTTAGAACAGTCCAACTGCATCTGTGGCAAGCTACAGGGCTGTCAAGATTGTAACATTTGATGACATCATCACACAAATTCTGTTGTTCGAAAATTGCACCACAATATCTCATATCAGGTATCAAGTATCAAGTATCAAGATCACATAAAATGTTAGTACTGTTTAAACTGCACTGATAAGACCACACTTGAAACACTACAACCAGTTTTGGCCATATAAAAAAGATGTTGAGAGCCTAGAAAGAGTGCAGAGAATAACAACAAAAATGATTAGGAGGCTGGAGGCTAAGGAACACAAAGAATGATTACAGGAATTGAATGTGTCTAGCCTAATGAAGAGAAAAAGTAGGTGTGGCATGCTAGCAGTCTTTCAATATTTGAGGGGTTGTTCCAGAGAAGTGGGACTCAGCTAATTCTCCAAAACATCTGAGGTCAAGACAAGAAGTAATGGAAGTTTATCAAAGAGAGATCTAACCTAGAATTAAGGAGACATCTCCTGACAGCAAGAGCAATTAATCGTGGAATGGTTTGCTTCCAGAAATTGTGAGTCACCCATCATTGGAGGTTATTAAAAAGAGATTGGGCAGCCATTTGTCCTGAATAGTGCAGGGTCTCCTGTTTAAACAGGGGTTGGACTAGAAGACCTCCTACTCTGTAATTCTGTATTCTAGTTTATGTTCCTGTTCAAAGAAAAGCTGTAATTGGCACACAAAAAGGAGCCATTCAAAACCCCTTACTTATTCCTCAAGCAACATTTGTAAGTCCAAGTGTTGGGTCCAACTAGCTGAACCCAGCAGAATGCCATCCTATTTAGTACGGGATCAAGGAGAAATTGGATACCTTATGCTTTTTGGGACTACCAAATAGTTATACATCAGGTTACCTGTTGTATATCATTCTATTCCTGGGCACCATCACCATAGCAACTACTTTGCAAGAACTCCCACACTTGACTCAAAATTCCAAAGGTGCTTATGACCCCAATATTTATATTTAACTGTTTTGGAAGGAAGATAGATAAGGGAGAAGCTTATCAGAGGCACATGCCACATTACCAAAATAACAGAGTTGGAAGGGAACTTGGAGATCTTCCAGTCCAACCCCCTTCTGCAGCAGTGGTGATGTCAGCTCTGGAATTCCACAGCTGCCAAAGGAATGTTGTGTGAAGAATGAAGGGGGTGAGAGGGTTGAACAGTTCAAAGTTATTTAGTATGTCACATTAGAAATTTCAACTGCAAGTAATTGGTTCTTGTGGTTAATGAAGTGTAGTAAGTGGGAGGAGATAGGGTGGAATTTGTGAGAGCTCTGGGAATGAATTTCAGTTTTGGAAATTCATAGATATAACCAGTGTTGTTCCTAATAAATCAATTGGAGATTATGCCTGTCTCAGAGTTATTGATTACAATGGATAATTTCTGGACTCCAAACAGGTGGGATTTATTTATTTATTTTACTACAGGTTCTGGTGGCGTGGCTTGGTGGGCATGGCAGAGGAAAGATACTGTAAAATCTCCAGTCAGAGGTGATATTTGCTGGTTCTCCAAACTAGTCAAAATTTCTGCTCCCGATTCTCCAGAACTGGTCAGAACTTGCTGAACTGGTCAGAACCACCTCTGTTCTGGAGGCAAGTCGTTCCACTGATTAATTGTTCTAACTGTCAGGAAAAATATGATATAAGATATGTTACAGGCTTTAGAGAATATGGTTAGAGAAATTCTAGGAGGAAATTACATCTCAAGAATCCCAGGAGAATGGAGATGGTTTAAGAAACGGCCTGGCTTGAGTCCTGAATGACTCTTATGTCGATTTCAGTTTCTGGTGGGCAAACTAACATCAGCATTAAACTGCTTTCATTCATGACCAACAGCATACTAGGATCAACTTTATGTGTTTTGAATACTTTATTCCTTGAAATCCTACTGTCCTTGTTCACAGTTTGGATAAGATTCAGTTTCAGGATTATATTTGGTACCTTGGACAGTGGTATGGGCAGCATATGAATTTAGTAACTAATAAAGAGTTCCATGATGGGCAGCCACCCTCTCTAAATCTCTCTCAGCACCCTAAACACAGCTAGTATTCTGAGTAAGAACAAGGACTTTCAACAGTAGGCAATGTTCAAGCAATGAGCAAATACAGGAACAGAAGTCCTGCAAATCCTCCCCAAGGATGGACTTTAGTATGTGAATATTCTTCCTAGTCAATGAGAGGAAGCTGCTGCTGTTATTGGCTATTGATTGACATCTTGATTTGGTGTTTATATCTTTGTTATACAATGCATAGTATTGAAGTATTTAAACTGCTTAGATTTTAGCTATGGATTTGAATGAAGCAATCTGTAACTCCTAGTAATTAATAGTGGAGGGCCCGTTTTGATGTAGCGATTAAAGGCACAAGTCTTTAGCATGCAGGAGGCTGTGAGTTGTAATCCTATCTTCGACACAAAGCCAGCTTAGTGACTTGAACTAACCTCACTCCTTCAGACCTAAGAAAAAGACAACCACTTGGCAATCACTTCCAGAAATGTTGCCAAGAAAATTGCTTGGAATTGTCCAGGAACTCATCAATAAGGAAGACTGATTTAAAGACATAACTAAATAAGGAAGTAACTACTAGAAGAAATTGTGATCCATTCTGAGCCATGTTTTCAAACAAAACAGGTTTGAAAACTGCTTGAAGCAGAGATAAAGTTTATTTCACAGCAAAACAGGAAACTTAGCAATTGAAGGTGTCCACAAATTTTTTAAAAAAATTGGTTCATCTTTTGTTGTAGAAGTGTGTGTGTGTAGTCCATTTCCCCCCATCCCAAAATACGTTGGATCCAGTAGAGAGGAAATTCTCACCCTGCAGGGTTTTGCAATCTTTCCCTTTTGTGAGTCCAAGTGACCTTAGGAGGTAGATTTGGAGGAACCTATCGTTGTGTGTAAAAGATTTTCATATCTTGAGGAGATTTTCCTTAGTTTTAATTAAGCTGCTGGTGTTTTTCTAATTTTCTATCTAAAGGGATACTTAGTTTCAGCCTAGGTGTCAGGAACAGTGGAAAGCATTAAGCAATCTTTTGTTTTATTGTCTCGGGTTCATTGATGGGTCAGAGATTTAGTGAATGGGTTTAGTGAATGACATGGATGGAAAGGTTGCATGGAGGTTTTTCTTCACATGTTACCGAAAGACTATCTTGCCAATATTCTAAGCTGGTGGTTTATCAACCTCCTACAAAGGTACTAAATACCAGTAGTTGAAAATGTATAGGAGAAGGAGGGGATGCGTGGGCTCAGTGGCTAAGATGCTGAGCTTGTCAATCAGAAAGGTCAGCAGTTCGGCGGTTCGAATCCCTAGTGTAATGGAGTGAGCTCCTGTTACTTGTCATCCCATCTTCTGCCAACCTAGCAGTTTGAAATCACGTAAAAAATGCAAGTAGAAAAATAGGGATCACCTTTGTTGGGAAGGTAACAGTGTTCCATGTGGCTTTGGCATTTAGTCATGCTGGCCACATGACCACGGAGATGTCTTTGGACAGCGCTGGCTCTTCATCTTTGAAATGGAGATGAGCACCGCCCCCTAGAGCCAGAAACAACTAGCATGTATGTGCAGGGAAACCTTTACCTTTAGGAAAAAGAGAGGTAAAACCTGGGGGCAGAGCCAAAAGAAGGATCAGCCTAGAATCCCTACATAGGCACAAGTGAACTAAGTCAAATTCCCTTTGAATTCCATTGACCCTTATTTAATTCCAAGCAGGTGCTATTAGTTGAAAAGATTCTTGTGTATAGGCATGATTAGTAATAAATCAGTTTAATTAGACCTTCAGATGTAGACCTGAACTTTCATGCCTGACATTAATCATTAAATTAATTTATTACTCACAGTTAATACCTATTTGGGGTTAAATAAGGGTCAAAAGTAGGGGGGGTGGACTTAGTTTGCTTGTGGCTATATAAGGATTGTAGTAGAGGTGGTATTCAGCAGGTTCTGACCAGTTCTGGAGAACCAGTAGTGGAAATTTTGAGTAGTTTGGAGAACCGGGAAATACCACCTCTGGCTGGAGATTTTACAGCATCCTTCCCTGCCACGCCCACCAAGCCATGCCCACAGAACCAGTACTAAAAAATTTGAATCCCGCCACTGGATTCTAGGCTCATCCGTCTTTTAACTCCTACCCCAGGGTCTCCCACTCCTTCCCCTACAAAATAATTTTCACTGGCTTACATACAGCCCGGTAGGCATCTCTTCCTTTCTCCTGAGACTGTAATAAATGCCTTTCATTTTTATTAACATTGTTTGAAAAATGTCCTGTGGTGAGGTAGCAAGACTCATGTGGATCTTACAGAGCACTCTTGATTTTTTAAACTACAGTGAGCCATGGTTGTGGTTAGAGTGGTTAGAGTGCAGAACTGCAGGTTACTTCTGCCAAACGGGGCTGCCTGAAATTTGGCAGTTCAAATCTCACCAGGCTCAAGGTTGACTCAGCCTTCCATCCTTCCCAGGTGGGTAAAATCAGGACCCAAATTGTTGGGAGCAATATGTAAAGGCCCTGTCACACTGGCCGACGGATGCAAAATGTTTGTAAAAAGGACACAGCGAATGAGAAAAATGTTCCATCCGTTGTTATCCGCTCTGAAAAGGGGCAAAAATTTGCATAACCAGAGCGGACACACACGAAAGGAACGGAATATTGGGGGAGGATAATAGAGTCGCGGACTGGCAAAGCGGATGACCCCCCCCCCTCCCCTGCGTCAACTCCCAGACCGGTGTGCCCCTAGTGGAACCCCCTCCCCGCACACTCCCCTTTTCAATGGACAGCCTCGCGGATGGATGCGGGATTATGAGAGCGGTATGGCAACATCTCGAAGGCTTCCCGACGGGAGTGCAGCAAAGGACCGCGGAACAGAACATAGCGGATGCAAGTCAGCAGACGCCTGCACAGCGGATGAGCCGATGGGATGAAGTGGGAGATTACAGGAGCGATAGCCCTAGTGGATGCTAGCGTTCACTCAATCGCGCACTGCGGGAGGATGCATTGATCAAGCCCCACAGATAAAAGGGAAGCAAGCTCCCAAGTGTCAGTCGACCATTCACGAGAAGACCTGCTCTCCAACATTAGCTCTCTCAAGCCGCAGCCAGCCAGCCAGCACCCACATCAACCGATGGGAGAAGAAATGTGAAGCCTCTGCCCATCTGCTGCCAGCCCTGGCAGGAGGGACAGGGCCACTCCCCGTTTGTGCTCTCAGAACTCTGCTTCTGCTGGGGGCTTCTGCTGCCCCGGCTCGATTCTTCTGTGCTGGGGTTCTGCATGACCTGCCTTCTGGAGGTGGTGCTTTCTGCTGTATGCTGCTTCTAGTGGTGTGGTGCATTCTGCTGAGTGCTTACTCGCTGGGCACTTGCTTCCTGGTGCTGGCTGCTTCTAGCTGGTGGCTTAACTCGGCGCGCTGCCCTCCTGTGCTTGGTGTTTCTGCTAGGTGGCTTACTCTGCTGTGCGCGCTTGCTCCCGTCCTGCTGGTTCTGCTGGTGTTACTCGGTCTGGCACGCTCCTCTGGTCGCTCCTGGTCCTGGCCTTGGTGCTCCTGGTCCTGCTCGGTGCTCCTGGTCCCTGCTGGCCTGCCTGGTGCTGGCTCGCTGCCTGTCTTTACTTGCTGCTGGGTGGTGCTGGTTCCTGCTCGCGCGTTCTCGCTTTTTGCTGTCTACTGTTTGTTGCATGTTTAGCTGCTGCTGGCTGGTGCCGTATGGAAGAGTCAGCCCCTACAACCCTTGAAAGGTCCCGTCTGAATGAGGGCCCAGATGGCCCTCGCCCGAAGCGGAGGTGAAAGGGAAGGTCAGACGCTGTGAACGGGTAGGTGAGGATGTTTCTGAAATACATACATAGCAAGAGTTCGAAACACCTGGGATGAGGTGCTGCGGTGGCCTCGAGGGATACGAGTATCTTATGTGGAAGGGAACAGCCTCTACTCGAGACACCAAAGGAAGCCAGTGCTGCTTGGAGAGAGAAGCAGAGGCAGCCTGGGGCCTACAGGCTTCGGAGGTGCTCCTCCGGCTGGTGGAAGCATCATTGCAAAACTTGCGTACGGGAAGCTGCCGCACCTTAAGAACTCTGGCCAGTGCGGTCAAGCTGAAGACAGAGATGAACCTACGTGATGGCCATGTGCAGCTTCTGGAGGGTTGAGATCCGCCCACCGAGGAGCAGCCACCCCTCTACACAACCCTCTCTCTCAGGCAGGCCTGCTGAGAAGCCAGTCCCTCCTTGGCCAAAAGAGTCAGGTCCTCTGTCTCAGGCAGATATCTGGCGTGAGAGCGTGCCACGACGCGAGATCCCCCGTGACAGGGAGTGGGAGAAAGGAGATGGCACGCTTCCACCACAGCCCAAGCCCTACATCCACCCCCAGCTCCACCTCCACAAGGAAAGCAGAGAGCGCAAACCGGAGCGGCAAGAGCCACACTGTCCTGCTGGAGATAAGAGACACCATCAGGAGCCGAAGCGGATAGATCTCTCTAGTGGTCACAACACTGACGTGCCCCATCTCCAACCACAAGCCCGTTTCCTCCACCATGGTCAACTCAGGACCCTCATCGAGAACATGTTCGGAACCCCAGTACATAGGGTGGCTGTAAGGGACAGGATCACCAATCTTCTTCACAACCCTCCAGACCAAGATGAATGCTATCCCAGCGTGCTACCCGCGTCGCTGTCGCAGTCCAGTTTTCTGCTCCATCACCCCAGGTGAGATGTCACTGCCCTTCCAGGCTTTCCACAGGCCTCTACCCTCTCTTACCAAAGGCTCACGGCTACCGAGGAGGTCCAGCGCACAGGCAGCCCTTCCCAGTCAGGCAATATAGGGATACATCACGATGCCACCGGTGCGCACCTGATGCCACCGTGCCACCCAGGCCACCGATGCCACCCACTCCCCGATGCCCCCACGCCAAGCTCCCACCCAGGCTGCAGACCAGACAGCGCCCTGCTCCTTCCTCCACCCACAGCCAAGCCCATAAAAACAAAGACCTCAGTACATCTGTCATCGTATTGGGGCTGACACCCCATGTCATGGAGCGAACGGGGCTCTCAATCATCACGGGGCTGGATCCAGCATCTGAGAGCCTTCCTCAACCACACACCGTCCCCTGATTATCCTCTCGGGCCAGGCACACCCATGGCGCTTCAGAACCAGTGCAACTCCCATCAGCAGCAACCTCCACAGCACCTGGACTCCTTTCACCCTGTAGACTGGGCAACAGCCTTCCGAGTGAACCATGGGTAGAGTTCGTGGAAAAGCTGTGCCGAGACTCGGTGTGGCTACCTGCTGACCTGTTATCTTGGCTTGACTGTAGGCCAGTGACTTGACTTGGGTGAGCATTTTTTTTTCAGCAGCTTTGTTTATTATAAAGATTATCTTTTGTGTTCACACACACGTTGCTCTTTTATTTTCTGTCAATAAAGTCTTGTGGGAAACTTTTAGAAATGGATTTAAGCCCTTTTGCTATGCTTGTGGGATGGTGTCAAGCGATAGCAGTAGAGGACATGAGGCAGGCATACCTTTCGGGATGGGGTTAAAGCAGTGGATGGAGGCAGGATAACTGTTGGCATGAGGTTTAATACTCTTTGGATGGGTGACCGTAGCAGTGGGCATGGGCCAGGGGATTACCTATGGGATGGGTAATAGCTTCGGATAGATAAACCTCCAGTGCAAGCTCATGGGACTGTATGGTCCACCCTTCAGGTGCCACACCTGTTGGCCTTTTATTATCAATAATAATGTAATCATTCATCCACACATGTCAACATATAACGCAACTCTTTATTAGAATGCCCTGTTTCATTCGTAGCCCACCCAAACATGCCCAATCTCATCAGTGTGGATGAGACAAGGCTGAAGGAAGCATTCCATTAATCATTCTATCATTCCGTGCTTGGTCCATCCATTGCTCCAGCCTGGGGAGTTGCACCAGTTGTCTCAGAGTTGCACTAGGCTTCTTCCCTTCATGAGAAGCTCTGGTGTGCGGCCTTTGCACATGCCTCAGTGCTCTGACATCAGGCTTTTGCCCTTGCCTCCATTCCCAGGCTCATGTCCCCATTGCCTTGTTGGAGGTCCACGCAGCTCTACGTTCTGCCAACACTGGAGGTAGGCGGGTCGTGCCCGCATGTAGGATTGTGCAGGATGCAGCAGCTTTCCCGATCTCCTCATGGTCTCTGGTGCTCAATGCTGAGCATATGTGGTGAGAAGTACACTGGAACTGCTTGCCCTGCAGCCTGTAGTTTTGAAACTCTCTCTTCACGGGTGAGTAGTCTGGAAGTGTTGTGGGCTTCATGAGGGTAGGTTCTGGAGGAGAAGGCCGTCATGCCTCCACGCATGAAGTAGGGCACATCTTGCGGTGTCGTTGGGCAGGGGTCTGGGATCTGGAAGCCATGATGAGGTTGCGACGTTCCCAGCTCCCTTCTCTGAGGTCACTGGATGTTGTGTATGACCTGGGCCACTCTGAAGCTGAGTTGCGCTTGAGCTCATGACATGACTCGATGAATCCATGAACTGGTAGTCGGTCATCATGGCAAAGCAGGACTGATGCTGAAGAAGCCTTTAGTTTCAAAGATAATGTGGACCCCGACTAGCTGCTTCCAACCCGTGTGGGGGGAAGTTTCACCTCCTGATCACCACTGCCTCTGCAACTTTCTTCCAGCCTCTTCAGTGGAGGGGCACTGGCAGGAGCTCTCCAGGTTCTCTTTGATGGAATGGCTGCACTACTTCCTGACCACAATGCTGAGGTGTTGGTTGCTGGCACCTCCTCCAGCCGTACTGCATGCTCCTCGCTCGGTGGTTCCAGAGGGACCAGGCTGGCGCAGGAGTCAGTTGCTCACCTGATCCTCAGGGTCCAGCGGCAGGCCGGTAAGTTAGTGTTTCGCCTTGGTCGCCTTGGGTCTCAGCGCGCCTCCACAACCTTCATCAAACATATGCTGAGGCATCCTCATGAAATTCTGGACATGCAACGGGGTCTTCGTTCCTCAGCGGTCCACCATCAGTCTTGTTGTACAGTCGGCGTATGCTGCTCTTCTCCTGGATCCATCTTCGGACCAGACACTTCTTGGCCGCCTCGCTTTATTCTTCCCGCTAGAACAGTTGAAAAGAGCCTGTAGATGGCTTTGCATTGTTGCAGAACGATGGTGGGCTACAAAAGGGTGTGCTTAACGATCCATGGTGGAATCAATGGATGCTTGTAAGAGGCAAGAAGCCAGATGACAGGCTGCAAAGTCTGCACAGCAGGGCTAGCTGACACTGAAAGTGAGATCCGTGAGTTCCTCCCCCTTTTTATAGCAATATAGATATATCCACATATGTGCAGTTCCTATTTGCCATCCTCCTAGACCATCCTGTATATCCGAGATGAGGTACCCCTCTGCGAACGATTATTTGCACCATTTTAATGCTATATCTTATATGCGTGTGCTACACCGCTTTCATCCTATTAATCCATCCCGTGCTTACTAAACCATGGTACGTCCTTCCACATCCGTTTGCACTTCCTCCCTGTGTCGCCGCCTTTCCGCTAGGAACGCGGATTGAGTTGTCGCGCGGATGCCGCAGCGGATAGCCTAGCGGATATTAGCAGACGCAGTAAACTGGCTATCGACGGATTTGTAGAAATCGGATGTTTCCCATCATAAGTTGCGTGATTGCCGCCTCTCCATTCTTCCCGCTCAAAAGTGGTGATCTATATGTTTTGAATCCTCATGCTGTCGTATCCCTTGTATTGCGTGTTGGACTTGTATTATTGTTAGTTAAATTTGTGTATAAATTGTTATCTTTCCTCTTTATATCTTCTAATCCTCATGTAATATCGTATTTGTGTAAATCTTCTCTCCTCTTATTCAACCAATGGATGGCAAGTGTTTCTCTCCATTTTACATCCTCTTTCCATCTGTTGGTGCAGTGTGACAGGGAATTAAACTGCTTAGAGAGGGCTGTACAAGCACCCTGAAGTGATATATAAGTCTAAGTGCTATTACTGTTGCTATTAGACTTCATTTTGCCATTTATTTATCTGTTCCACTTTCATCCTTCCACTCTTCCAGGAATTCAACATATCTCCTTCATACTTTTCCTTGTGAAGTGACCTGGCCTGGAATAGAGGGACTGGGTCAAGGTAACCCCAAAAGTTCTACAGCTGAGTAGGGCCTTGAATTTTGTTTTTGCCAACCCTAAACACAGGGGGAAACCAATTATTCATGCTTACTTTTAACAAAACCATTTTAAACCCCTCTTCTAAAAACATACTTTTATGCCAGAGACATCTATTGAAGAATATTGGTAGATTTAAATTCTAGTCTGTGAAAGGTCTAAAAATTAATAGGTTTTTCCGTTTCTTCCTCCTGTCGTAGTAAACTCGATTTTATTTTTTAGAAATAAAGATTGTTTCTCTTCCACTTTCCGCTTGATATAGATATGACAGGAGAGCCTCATGCACAATTCATCCTGTGCCACAGAAATAAGAAGCTATCGCTCCCAGGAGGAAAATTGTAGAATATCTGCAAAACAGATGGGAGGGGGTAGGGAAATGGATTTCAAATGGGTTTATGGGTGTCTCCTTTTGAACAATGAACCCCAAAGATATGTTTCAAAAGCATCTTTTCAACCCTGGCATCTATGGGTCGAGCATAAATGCCTCTTATCCCTCTCAGATTGCCCATTGTTCAGAGTTGGGTGTTATATATGCAGCAGAAAATACTGCTGTTTACTAAAAGGTCATCTGAAGAGACCTTCACCAGAGAATGTATTAAGCAGTTATCTCTGCTTTTGACTATGCTGAGAGCCTGTTGTTTAAGAAAGCAGGTTGGTACCAGGATCATATTTTGTGGATGATCTCATAGCATTAACTCTTCTTTCAGTCGCTCATGCTCTGGGCATCGCCCATATCAACTGCAGGTAGTCCTCAACTTACAATCCTTCATTTAATGACCATTCAAAGTTAAAATATCACTGAAAAATGTAACTTAAAACCAGGGATGAGATTCTACAGGTTCTACCTATTTGCAAAAAACGGTTGTTAACATTCTAAGCAGTTCGGAGAACCGGTTGTTAGAAGAAATTACTGGCCTAATCCTGTAAGGAAGGCAGGAGGAAACATCTCGGTGTTGCTTACGGAAACTGCCTCCCCATTAACCCTTAATACATTCTTGGCAGAGATTAGACTTCCTGTTTCAGGAAAGTCTCTAGAGGTTTTTTTTCCCCTCCTTTGCTGGGACTTTATTTGTGGTGGAGTGACCATTCAAAGTTACAGTGGCACTGAAAAAAGTGACTTATGACCATTTTTTCACACTTACGACTGTTGCAGCATCCCAGAGTCACGAAAGGCCAGGCGAGGAGATATGTGCCTCGATGTGAGTGATGTTGAGTTGGGCCAAACCCAGCCAATAACATTACCACCAAGCCACACCCACCAACTAAACCATGCCCACAGAACTGGTTATTAAAAAAATTGAATCTCACCCCAGCTTACAACCATTTTTTCACACTTATAACCCATTGCCGCATCGCCATAGTTCATTATCTCTTAATGATCACATAATCCCTTGTGGGTGGAATCTGGGCAACTGAATGGAGCTGAGTTTTTGCTGGCTGGCTGCCCTTCTGTCACCAATGCGGAGTTATATTCGGCAGATATATTCTCATTGTATACCAGAGAGAAAAATATTTCCCTCTTAGCTAGGATCGAACTCACAGCCTCCAGATTATGAGTCAAGAGCTCCGCCTCTAGGCCACCGCACCATCAGCATCCCAACAGTTAAGTGATCAATATTGAAATATGATAACTGACTCATATTTATGACGGTTGCAGTGTCCTGGGGTCATGTGATCATCTTTTGCAATGTTTTGACCATCAAAATCAATCAGGAAGCGGGATTCACTTAACAACTGCATTACTAACTAAACAACTACAGCAAGGAAAATTGTAAAAGGAGGCAAAACTCATCTAATAACTGTCTTGTTTAACAACAGAAATGTTGCGCTCAGTTGTGGTTCTATGTTGAGGACCAGGTGTACTGAAGTGAACTATACAGAGGGGTAGCCTAGAAATAATATTCAGAAGTTGCAGCTGGTGCAGAATGGGGTGGCATAAGCAATTTTGGGTGCCCCTAGGGTTGCACATGTAACACTTTTGGAACATTGAGTGCCAATTTGCTTATGGGTCCAATTTAAGGTGTTAGTCACACTTTTAAAACCCTTCATGGCATCGGATCAGATTATCTAAGGAATCCTCTCATCCCATTTTTTAAAATTAAATTAAATTTAGTTTTATATGAATCCCATCTTTATTATTTTTATAAATAACTGAAGGCCGGGAACATAGCCAACACACCTTTCTCCTGTTCCTATATTCCACACAAAAACAACCTTTTGAGGTGATTTGGGCTGAGAGAGAATGACCAGCCCAAAATCACCTGTCAGTTTACATGCCTAAGGCAGGGCTAGAACTTACAGTCTTCTGGTGATTGGCCCAAAGTCACCAGCCAGCTTTAATGGCTAAGGCAATTTCATCTACCCATTGCATCCCCATCGCATCCCAACAGGCAGGGAGGGCATATTATAGAGCCCATTGATTAAAGAACTTTGATTGGTGAGGTCTAGGAAGAAAGACTTCTATGCTTTCTGCTGCACAGTGACTTGCTTTCTGCTTGTCCTCAAAGGCCAAATGCCCCCATCATCCTGGGATTCTGGAAGAGCATTAAGACCTGGCTCTGCCAACTGGCCACAGAATCCCAGAATGCTTTGCACCCCTGGGATGGATGGAGGGCTGAACAAGCTCCTTCTGGCTTTTAACTTTGCAATGGTCCCTTTTCACTTTGTTTTAATCCAGTTTTTAACTTGTTTTTTTTTTAAACAATAACATTTATATCATTTTACTGTTTATCTGCAAATTACCAAGTGTGATGGGTGGTATAAAAATTTGGTAAAAAATGAAAAAATAAAATAAAATAAAGATGGAGACACATTGAATTTAGGCACAGGTAAGCTTTTGACCAAAAAGGATGACATTTAAAGTTGTGGGAGGTGATAGAGAAGCACAATAGCAATAACACTTAGATTTATATACCGCTTTACAATGCTTTACTGACATCTCTAAGCAGTTTACAGAGTCAGTATATTGCCCTCAACAATTTGGGTCCTCATTTTACCTCAGAAGGATGGAAGGCTGAGTCAACCTTGAGCCTGGTGAGATTTGAATTGCCAAACTGCAGACAGCCAGCAGTCAGCAGAAGTGGCCTGCAGCAGGGGTGGGATTCTACCAGTTCGCACCTATTCACTAGAACTGGTTGTTAACATTCTAAGTAGTTCGGAGAACTGGTTGTTAGAAGAAATTACTGGCCTAATCCTGTAAGGAAGGCAGGAAGGACACATTCTGGTGTTGCTTACAGAAGCTGCCTCTCCGTTAACCCTTATGCTGCATCCCCACAGTCATGAGAGGCTAGGCGAGGAGATCCATGCCTCGATGTGAGTGATATTGAGTTGGCCACATCCAACCAATAACATGACCACCAAGCCATGTCCATCCAGTCACATGACCACCAAGCCATGACCACCACCTAAGGCACTCCCACAGAACCGGTTGTTAAAAATTTGAATCCCACCCCTGGCCTGCAGTACTGTATTCTAACCTGTATTCTAACCACTGCACCACCGCGGATCAATGGATAGAGATTGAGCACAATGGATAGACATAAGTCTGTGTTATTCACATAATCTTGGTGGTGTAGTAGTTAAAGTGCAGTATGACAGGCTAACTCTGTCCACAGCCTGGAGTTTGATCCTGACCAGTTTAAGGTTGACTCTGCCTTCCATCCTTCTGAGATCAATAAAATGCAATATGCAATATGCAATATGCAAATAATGCTTCTACATTATAAACTACTCAGAGAGTGCTGTAAAGCACTATGGGGTGGTATATAGCCCGCTATGCTATTGCTATGCTATTGCTATAACAATGCTGTGATTTTTTATTTTATTTTTTTGAGGGAAATGTTTGTTCCCCCTTACAAGAAAAACAAATGAAGCATTGTATTTCCACATTTTGAAGCTGGCATGTTAGAGATTCAAAGAGAAATTCCTAGTCTCATGTTATACTTGATTCTGATGGGAATATAAAGGGACCGTGATTAGCTTTTGCATTTAAATGTCAGGAGAAGCATCCAAATTTGGAAAGCTTGCATGACATCAGAACGATGTCACTCGCAGGGCTAATTTCTCATTCAGGCAATGTTTTAGTCAACCTGCATCAGAAGTGGGAATATAGACTGTCAAATGTACAGTTAATTTCTTTCCAGGTCTTCTGAAAGGCAGGACCTACAGAGTTTAATGGAGACTTACCTTCAGGCATCTACCTCGGATTGCAGCCTAAAATCCCCATTGATGGATTCAATTGATCTGCCTCCCTTCCACAATCTTTGTTGTCAGTCTGTGTGAAATCTTTCCTGCATTTGAATGGGGATAAGGAAAGATGTACTTGAATAACCTTGAGATAAGTGCCTCACCATCTCATGCTCTTTTCACAAGATGTTTCAGGAGAAATTCCTTGATGCTGTCTAAGCCAGTGCAATTGTTAAAGGATTTATTGACTTAACATAAGCTAAGACTGAATAAATATCCATATACTGTTTTCCTAAGTGGTTTATTTTATTGGGCTTTAACTCCACTTTATTTTTATAAAGGCCAGTGATTTCCATGCACAAAGCTCTCAGCATCCCCATTAAATATTCTTGCTTTCTATCTTTAGGAAATATATTGAAATAACACCAATAGTTAAATGTTACAGTAGAGGCTGGATCCTGATTCCATCCCTAGTTTCTTCTACTCAGGAATGGAATAGAATAGAGAGACAATGTGTTCTAATGGTTAAGATGCTGGAATAAGGTAGAGAAGACCCAGGTTCAAGTCTACCCTCAATACAGGTGTCTTTGGGTGAGTCATTCTCCCTCAATCCAATGCTTTGTGTTGTTGCTGTGAGCATAAAATGAATAAAGATATTTGAAAGTTGCATTAGGACACCAAAGAAAGGTTAGGATTAGAAATTGATTGATTGATAGTGATGATGATGATGATTGAAAAGAAAACAAACGTAATAGCAATAATAATAGGTGCTTTGGGTGCAATCCCCCAAACACTGGATCATCATGCAGTCCTAAATTGTATTAATAGAGGGATACAATCAACACCAAGGGAAGCATTAATACCACTTCATAAAGCCTTAGTAAGACCAACCTAGAGTACTGCATCCAGTTTTGTTTACCACATTATTAAAAAAAAATTGAGACTCTAGAAAAAGTGCAGAGAAGAACAACCAGGTTGATTAGGGGATGGAGGCTAAAACATACAATGAACAGTTGCAGGAAGTGGGCTTGGCTAGTCTAGTAAAGTGAAGGACCAGGGGAGATATGATAGAGGTCTTCCAATATTTGAGGGGCTGCCACAGAGAGGAAGGGGTCAAGCTATTTTCTAAAGCTCCTGAAGGCCGGACAAGGAATAATGGATGCAAAAAGAGAGATTCAATCTTGAAATAAGGAGAAACTTTCTAACAGTGAGAACAATCAACCAATGGAACAGAAGTTGCCCTCAGAAGTTGTGGGAGTGCCATCACTTGAGACTTTCAAGAAGAGATTGGACTGCCATTTGTCAGAAATGGTGTAGAGTCTCCCGCTTGGGTGGGGGGTTGGACTAGATGACCTACAAGATCCCTTCCAACTCTGATTATCTGTTATATCTGTGGTCTGTTACCACTTGAACACCACTGACATTGACAAAATCACCTACAGTCAATTGCAGAAGGCAGCTTTCCTCAGAACAGCTTACATCTGTGATGTACCTTCAACAACATTAGCTACCTATCTTAAATCCTTGGGAACGCGATAGGTGGATTAAAAATGCCAAATCCAGTTTCAACATCTGGATAACTGTGTGACAAACCATAATAGCATAGAATGTATGCTCTTAGGTAGGTAAGTGGGCAAGAATTTTGATTCCTTATAAAAAAAAAGATTGCATAGACCAGGGTTCTGCAACCTTAAACACTCAAAGAACCATTTGGACAAGTTTCCCATAAAAAAGAATACACCGGGAGCCTCAAAACCTCGGTGGGTGTGGCCAACTCAACATCACTCTCACCCAGTCACATGACACCCCCACCCCCACCCCCACGCCTACCCAGGTTTTGTGGTTCCTGNAACTCAACATCACTCTCACCCAGTCACATGACACCCCCACCCCCACGCCTACCCAGGTTTTGTGGTTCCTGGTGTTTTTTGTGGGAAATGGGTTTTTCTCTCTCTCTCCCTCCCTCCTTATCATTTCTGGTTTTTGTGTTTTACCTTCTCAGGCCAGGCAAGGAATGACTGGGAGGGGAGGGTGAGGGGTGGAGCTAGCCAGTAGTAGGATCATCCGACAGGGAGCCACAGCAGAGGGCCCAAAGAGCTGCATGTGGCTCCAGAGCCATGGGTTGCTGACACCTGGCATGGACCATATATTCATGCTTCATTCAAGCTATATGAAGGGAGCATTCCTCTGCCCACCATTTCATCTCTAGGAATTTTGCCAAAAGCAACCGCAAAATATCAAAAAACAATCTAATCAATTTTGTGCTTCTTGGAATGTAATTGCCCAGCATCTTTCCAAACTAATGGTTTGCTTTTTCTCTTCTAGGGCAGAGCCAGTTCTTTCAAGAATCCAGGAGAACCGCAAAAGGGTCATCCTCCCATCAATTGACAATATCAAGCAGGACACCTTTGAGGTGCAGCGCTATGAAAATTCAGCCCATGGATACAGCTGGGAGCTGTGGTGCATGTATATTAGTCCGCCAAAGGATTGGTGGGATGCAGGAGACCCTTCCTTACCTATCAGGTTGGTTTTGAAATGCAAGTTATTAGGTATTCACCATGTCTTATTTTCCTTTTTTAAGGGGGATTTTTCAGAGTGGAATATAATGTCACATTAATCAACATCTTAACCTGTTGCTAGTATTAGAACTTGGCCAATTTATCATATCAAAAGCTTTTCCTTCTGAACCAAGCTCTGAGTGAGAAGAATTTTGAAGTTTTGACTGGAAACAAACAAACAAACAAAAATATCAAGAACAGATACTAGTTTTTATTTTCTTGATTGTTCTTATTGTGTTTATTGGATGCCTTTCCTTATAAAAGGGGTGAGCAGCATGGTGTTGGTAGATATTTACTTTGGTTCTAAATAGTCTTCATGTCCCTACTAATCATCAAAACTTCCTTCTCCTCCTCTTCCCCTTATGCTGATTTTAACTTCATACAACCAAATCTTAGCTTAGAAGCTAATTGGATCACTTTTAACTCTACAATATTCTCCCACTTTTTTGTCTGATTGATTTTTCTCCAACATAAAAAGAAAAAGAAATTAATTACAAGAATGTTTCAAGAGATCCTACGTAACACACACAAACACACATATATATGCTGTTCAGCTTCCTTCGGGTATTATCCCACGTCATTGTAGTTGTGCTTTTAAAGTTGTAGCA
>BHFT01033897.1:0-14196 GCA_004320025.1 Laticauda laticaudata
TCTTCAAATTCTCCCAACATCTAGCAGCAGACTCTTCTCCACGAATATGGACTAGCTGCTGGTCACTCAGTGTTAGTTCAATTATGCAAAGAGCTCGTTCGTTGTTTCGTTTAAAGTCAGCAAGCTTTTTGGCATTGTCCTCATTTTCTGGATGCCAAGCATTTACATCCGGTGGGTCTTGAACTACATTCCATAAACCCTTCTGTACACAGAAGTAGACTGCACTTCATAGACCAGGAAACATAGTTTGTTCCAAGCAACTGGGTTATCAGTGACAGACTTGTTGAAGTATCTTGTGCCATCTTTACCAGGATAGTAACCCACAATTAAACAGCTGTCTGTATACAGTACTGTGCTTTCACACTAACTCTCAGTTATCTGAGCCTGATATGGTCTGGGCTCATAACCAGTGTTGAGGTAATTCCCCGTTAGGACAATGAGCGCCCACAGGGAGACGTAGTGAGAGTGGTGAAGAATAATACACAAAGAGTATACAGATACACTGTACAGTAAAGTAAGTTGTAAGTTTTTACTTCCAATAAACGTTTAAGCACAGTTCAATATAAGCAGTCCAAGTCATTTACAGGCAAGGCAGTCAGTGTTCAGTTCAGGGATAATCCAAATATGAAAGTCCAGTATCAAAAACAGTTCAGTAACAGACTGACATCAAATCCAAGGATAACAGTCAATAGGAGGAATGACAACTCTCTCCAACAGAAGGGAACAGAAACTCACTGAGACTAAACACCCCAGGTTTCTGGCTCCATCTTATGGCCGTTTGAGAAACCACATCCAATTACAGTTTAGCATTCTCTTAAAGACATAGTATTAAAATGTCTATCCTAGTTCATATATTTCCAACCCAAATAACTGTTAGGTGACTTACATTCCTAACATTTTCTATCTGGAGATGTTAGGAGTTGAATTTGGGGCTTTATCTCTATTCAAAATAATAATGTAACACTTGGCTAAAGAGTGAGAACATTGACTTGTGTTTCAGCTTTATTTATGGGAGTAAAAGATGATAGTTCTGCAACTCAAATGATAGCAGATTACATTTCCAGTATTTATTTCTTGTGTGACTGGTCCAGAGTTCCATACATATAGTACAACATATGCAGAATATCCAGTTTCTTTCTGTATTTGAAGAGAATTGTGAATCTTCTGCACAATATTTTTTTATACTGAAATCACTGAGGTCCCCCTTCGCTAATTGGTCTCCCTCAAATTATTTTGGGACATAATATCCAGCAAAAATAGCCATGTATGTGTACATGCACACAGATGTGCATATATGTATGTATATTTCTGTAGGCTACTAGTTCAAGTTCCCAACTTTTTGCCAATACAGAAGCTCTACAAGGCAGATATGGCTTGCTGGGACAGATAAGGCAAAGATGGGGTGTCTAAGAACAGGGCTGTCAAATTTGTGGCCCACGGGCCAGATGCCCATGCCCATGCCCAGTTTAGCAAAGGAGAAAAAGTCATAATATGTCACATGATGCTGCTGTGACAATGCAAGTTTGACTTATCTGTTTTAGAAGAGCTTCGTATGCATTAATGTAAGACTTGAAGGCATTTGAACTATTCTGATTATCCTGAGTGACTAGATTCTAGAACCTGATCTTTATGAAATAAAACTTTGCAATATGATTTAATTAAAAGTAATGTGTAATTTGCTTATGCTTCTTCATTCCTCATTTATGCTTTGAATGTGGCAAGGGTCTTTTTTTGTGCTTATAAAATTTCAGTAATGATACACTTGATTAATTTATTTATGGTATTACTGTTTGGGGGAAAGATAACCTTATTTTCATCATTCATTCCAAAGAATACAGTTTCACACAATGGTTTTGAAACATGTAATCTTTCCCTTTTTCTTTCCTTTTTTATAATTTTTCTATCCTTCTACCTCACCCTACTGGACTTCTTAATATTTGTAATTTATTTTTTGAATAATAGGCATTCCCACTTCTCCCATGAAGAAAATCATCTTTAGGCCTTTGAGTTTTAAAATTTCTTAATAATATCAGAGAGAAGCACAAATTAAAAATTAAAGCAGTTGCTAATCTCCTGGAAGCACACATACAGACACAACAGGCACAAAGATTTTCAGATACTATTTAGTTATGACAAACTACATATATTGTGATATAATGAGATATAATTTTCAAACAGGATTTTCAGCTTGGGAGTAAAAGAGAAATAGAAAATACATTTTTTCCCTACAGAGCTTTTCTCCAACAGTTGGAATATAGTGAACTCATGAGCTGCATGGTCATAATGAGAGCAATTTATAGCCAATATAGGAACCCACATATGAACTAGTTTTTAGTACTGAACCTGCTATAATAGCAGAAGAGTGTTTTAAGGTTGCAAAGTTAAATGAGGAGTGACTGGAATGTGCCATGGATTGTGCACATAGTACTTAGTTATTAGGTTTGATTGTGGTCTCTGAAGAAGCCACCTTTTATCTTAAAAAAGAATGCTGGAGAATCAAATAAGGCCTGCTTTTCAATAAGACAAAGACCTTTAGGATTTTGTAAAACATAATGCTTATGTTTCATCGTGGCTCTTTAAAAAAAAGCTGTTATAGTAATTGCTGTGGCCCATTGAGGCCTTAAAAGCCAAATAACACTTGAATGATCTCTGTTTTTGGCTGCTCCAGTCATGAAATAATTGATTTCTGAAATATCACTTGTATACGTATAATTGAGGTGTAGTTATAAGCTATGGGAGATTCTTATTGAAATATTTCAGCCATTTGGAATACACAAGGGCAGGAACAGGCATGGCAGGAATTTCGGGAATTCTCCAGCATGCCTTTAGGATAATCCACACATATGGGCTGAATCTGCCTTTCTGCCCAGAGACTGAGTTATCAATCTTTGCCACACCTCTTCCTGTTGGGGCAGGAAGTCCCCTAGCCCCCAGTCATGACTCAGTCTTGGCCCTAGGTTGGCTCCAACATTTTTGCAGAAAGCAGCTGTTTAAAGTATGGATTCTCCCAAAGGTTTGCAAAAAAGCCCCTAAAGCATCTAAACACCATAAACAAGCAACAAATGGATATTTTGCCTGCTCTGAATTTTCTGTGGCCCCCTGAATAACAATTGAATGCCTCACAGTCCAGGAAATCAAGGGGGAGCCCCCAACAACTCCCCAACCCCGGGGTGTGTGTGTGCTGAAGCCACGATCGCCCCCAGCACGTTTTTTTCGATCCCAGGCTTAACTGGGTAGATCCGGAGCAGCCAGTTTTGATTTTGCAATCTCCAGCTGAATTTTGGGGCCGGGATGGCCATTTTGGCCATGTGGCAAGTTGCACAGGCTATCCAGGGGACTGGTAGTGCCACCACTGCCACAGTCCAGGGAAGGCTTCCAGACCTTGAATTCCCTTTGGAGCAGCAGGAGTGGAGGATTGAGAGAGCTTTCCTCCCAACAATTGGGGCAACAGCAGCATGGCTGACCAAGGCAGCATGGAGCCCACAAGTGCTAAACGATCCAAGCAGAGTGCTAGGAAGGTCAGATCTGCAAGTAACGAGGCTGCAAACAAGATCAAAGCAAAGGCTCTTTATTTCAGAAAGTACACAAGAACAGAAGAAAGGAGGCAAAGAGCATTGGAAAAGCAGTTCTCCAGAGCTCAGAAGACTAGGAGAGGTATTCTCCCTTCCCCCAGCCAAGGT
Source organism: Laticauda laticaudata (assembly GCA_004320025.1). Taxonomy (NCBI): domain Eukaryota; kingdom Metazoa; phylum Chordata; class Lepidosauria; order Squamata; family Elapidae; genus Laticauda; species Laticauda laticaudata. The sequence goes on from BHFT01033897.1 coordinate 3,681, forward strand.
CTGTTAGTCCCTCCCTCAGCAGCCATTAGCACAGGACTTGCCTGCAGTTTCTGGGGCTTGATCACCAGAGGGAGAGAGGGAGCAGGAATTTATCCCTTCTGCTGTAGAAATCCAAACAGAAATTTCCTTTTGATTGCATGCTTCTTTGTACTGCAGCATTGCAGACCAGAGGCAAGACTAGATCTCCTGAGGCCACCTTTACTCCAACTGCAGCAGGGATGCATTCAGCAGATAGAGTGGCCCCAGAATTATCAGAGGATCTTAAGGTCCTTATTGCTCAGGCCATTTCTCATGCAGTTGCTTCCACCTTGAGGGAGAGGAGCCATTCTTCTTCCCCAAGATCTGGTCCTCAGCAATTGCAGTCAGTGCAATACCAGTCCTCCATGGGTTCCTCCAGGCACCAGAGGGAGGCTTCTTCAGCCCACTCTATTAGAAGCAAGGCATCTGGGATGGAAGAGGAGGTTCAGGGAGAACAGGGGTTCGCAGAAGATGAGGACCTATCACCTGATCCACCCCTGTTTATGGGTCTGTTTAGTCTGGGGCTGTTCAAATTTCTCCTCCACAAGCCTAGAACCACTGCCCAAATTGATCCTTCACCCAATATCCCAACTGCTTCATCAGACACTCAGGGGTCTAACAGAAGGGTTTTTTCTGAACCTACAATTCTCCAACAAAAAATTCATTGTCCCAAATTATTTTTGGATATAGTTTAGAAGTAAGCACAGCCAGGATCCTTCCCCATTCTGGGGGGTGGGGGTGTAATGATATTTTTTTTCAATATGGCTTCTCTCCTCCTCACTACAACTTCCCCCTCTGGACGAACCTTTGGTGTCCTCGGTTTCTCCTTCTGCAATATATAGTGACATAGCAGAGGTCCTTAAGACAGAGGACAAAAAGGCAGAACAAAATTTCTGCAAGACACACCAGACCAACGCCTGGGCGGTTAAAGCAGTTGCAACCTCCTTCTGCACTTCTGGTCAAGTGAGCTGTTACCCGTCCGGGTGTTGGAAGGGTCTCGCAGGCCTTGGCTATACAAGTCCTGATCCAGCAGCCTATAGCTGAAGAAGAGACTTTAATACCCATTGAAAATGCTGAAATGAGACGAATAGAGCCTCGGTTTTATGAAACGTTGATGTACATTTGATGTACCTGCGAAGAGACCTCCGAACATCCAATTTGTGCCACCTGTGCTCTCTGTCATGTGAAGGAACAGGGCAAAATTGGGAAGAACAACTTCCTGAGCCCTATGGAAATGAGAACTTACTTTTGGGATGAGGGGGTGGTGGTAAAGGCATAGAACAACCATGTTGTCATGGAAAGTGCAGAGGTCTACCCTGATGGAAAGAGCTGCCAATTCTGATATGTACCTGGCCGATGTAATGGCCACTAAGAAGGTGACTTTGAGTGTTAAAAAGTGTAGGCTTACCTATTGAAGAGATTCAAATGGTTCCTGAGCAAGAGCTTGTAACACTGTAGACAGGTTCCAAGAAAGATATCTGTAGACTGTTGGTGGTCTAAGATTGACATCTCCTTTGAGGAAGGAGCAGATAACCAGATGATGAGCAAAGGAATTCCTCTTCCCATAGTGCAACATGGTGGACAGGGCTGCTACCTGCCTGCATAGGAGAGAGCCCTGCATGGGAGAGAACCCTCTGTCAAATCCTGTTTGTAGAAAGTCCAGGATCTATGGCACTGAGGCAGCAGTTGGGTCCATGCCCTTCTTGGTGCACCATAGATGGAATGTTTTCCAGGTACCATCATATATTCTATTCATGTCATCCGCTCCCAAAAGTGGCGAAAATTTGCATAAACAGAACAGAAAAGAACGGAAAAGAACGGACGGGGGTAGTATGTAGCGGGGATGTTGAACGGATGTTCATAGGAAGCCTAGCTGATGACAGCAGATGGAAGCGGATGACACATCCGAAGGGCTTCCGGGGGAGAATTGCGAAGCGGGAACGGCATAGCGGAAGAGCGCGGATTCATAGCGGATGACACGGATGCATGACAGAAGCCTAGAGGAAACAAACGGTGCTGAGCGGATGTATATCAGATGCAAGCGTTAACTGCGCATTGCGGGGAGTATGAATTGCATCAGCTTCCGCAGATAAAAAGGATGCAGCTTGCATTGCAGTCAGCATTCAGAGGAAAGACGTGATGCCACTAACATCTTGAAAAGAACACCATGGTTTCGTCAGTCAGGGAAGAAGAGGAAGCCGGTGCCTACTTGTGCCAGCCCTGGGCAAGAAGGACAGAAACCAGGCATCCCACTCCCCTGGCACTGAGCTTCTGAAGCTGCTGTGCTTGCTGGGTGCTGCTGCTGGTGCTACTGCTGGTGCTACTTGCTTGCTGTGGTGACCAGCCCCAAGGCCCCTCAAAGCTCTGCTGTCAAGCCCCTGAAACCCTGCTGAAGCCCCTGCCAGAGGGAGGAAGAAGCAAGGGAGGAGAAGGGAGAGAGGAAACAGTACACCGTTTCCAAGGAAGCTGGAATGGCTGAGGGAGAATGAGTACCTCTGGAGAAAGGGCCACAGGGCACTATCAGACACCAAAGAGAAACAGGCAGCTTGGAAGAGACCAAGGCAGAGAGCCTGGGCTACACTGCAGATGTACTCCTGGGATGGTGGAAGACATGCACACCTGGAATGGCAAGCTACAGCTCAAAAAAATCCGGGCAGGCTGCTGTCAAGCTCACTGACTGGGAGATGTACGTTCATGGCCAAGTGCAGTTTCCTAGAGGGTAAGGTCTGCCCCGAGGAGCAGCCCTCTGAGACCCCTCTCCCTTCAGACAAGCCCACCAGTCAGCCAGTCCTCTCCAGCCAGAGGCTGTAGCCTGTCCAGGCAGGTTGTCTTAGAGTCCCCATGGCAGTAGACCCCAACAGCTGCACTCCAATGGCCGGAAGGACTTGAGGATCCCCCTTGTCACAAAGGAGGAAGAAGGCAGCAGCCACCAGAGACCAACGCACCCCACCCCCACCCCCAGCTCCAGAGGATGCAGGCAGAGAGGGCAGATTGGAGGGCCAGAGCCACACTGTCCTGTTGACGATCAGGGACACAATGAAGACCAGCACAGAAAACTTCTCTCTCAGCTGGCGTCCACTTGGACAGGAGGATCCTTGAGCCGACAAACCTTCGTCACCTACGTGAGCCACACCCTGAGGGATCTGCCTGAGGCCCAGTACCAGGTGAGAAGGAGAAATCACAACACTTCTGCACAACCTCAGGGCCCCAGCTGAACCTGCTCCGACCCCCAGTCCAGGTCTGCTCCTCCACCCTAGCAAGTGTCACAAACCTTCCATGGCTTTCAACAGCCTCTCACCTACCAAGGCTACGACTACCAGAGACTTCCAAGCAAAGCAGACCTTCCAGTCCAGGCCCAGGTTCATCTCAGGCCATAATGCCACTCCTCGCCCACTGCAACCAGACAGCCCCACTAAACTCCTCATTCCTCACCCCACAATCAACCCCGTCAACGGACAATCTGTCATCAGTCTTGGTGCCTGACATCCCAGTTACTTATGGAAGGGCCCTCTCAACCTCACGGGGACTGAGTTAGCTCTCTGAGAGCTTCTGAACACACCAATCCCCTGTTGTACCCTTGGGGCCAAGCACCCCAATGGCGGCTCAGGCCAACACTCAAGCCACAGCACCTCCACAGTCCCTGCCCCTGAACACTGAGACCATGGACATGGACTCAGAATGACTGACGAATAGTGCCAGAGACTGAGTTGTTTACTTGTTCACTTTATCTTTGCTTAAGACACTTTACTTGGGCATTTTTTGCTTTTTTTAATAACGTCAATACAGTTTACTGAAGACAGTTAATAAAGGTTAGTTTGCTTAACACATTAAATTCAGTTTACTTGGTTCATTTTGCTTATTTTTAAAAGTCATAAAGGTTACCTAAGAAAGTTAATAAAGGTCATCTTTGCTTAAGGAACACTTGTTCATTTTTTTTACTTAATAAAGTGTTGGTGAAAACCTTCTAACAAATGGTTAAGCCTTTGCATGCTTGTGGGATAAATAAGGATAGTTGTGGATTAGATAAGGATACTTTTAGATAGATTAAGGATAGTTGTGGGATAGATAAACCCTCCATGCAAGCATAGTGGGACTGTATGGTCCCCCATCCAGCTGCCACACATATGGACCTTTATTATCAATAACAATTTATTCATTGATCAACACATTTCAAAATAAACAAAGGTCTTTTATTAAGTAGGACCCACTCAACATACATGGCACAATATCATTCAAGTGTGATGAGACAGGCTCAAGGAAGCATCCATTAAGGATCTACCATCCTGTCTTGCCACTCAACTGCTCCAGCTGGGGAGTTGCACCAGGTCTCAGTAGGTTGCAGCTTCTTCTCCTTCACGTGAAGCCTGTTGGGGCCTTGTACATCCACAGTGTCTATCAGGTTTCCATCCTTGCCTCCATTCACGCCAGGCATCCATGTCCCCATTCCTTGTTTGACGGGTCGACAAGTCGTTTCTGGCAACACTGGGTACGGGTGGCGATAAGATTGTTGCAGGATGCAGCAAGCTTATGATGTCCTACAGTATGTGCTCATGCTGCATGGTGGTGAGAAAGTATCTGGAACCTGTTGGCCAGGGATGCCAAAGGTGTTCTCCACCACCCGTCTTGCCCTGGACAGCCTGTAGTTGAAGAATCCTTTCTTCACAAGGTGAGGTATCTTGGAACTGTAATGGCTTCATGAGGTAATTCTGAGGGAGAAAGGCATCATCCCACGATGAAAGTGGCAACTTTTTGTGTCACTGGGTAGGGGGTCTGGATCTGGAAAACCCATGATGAGGTTGCGTCCAGCCCCCTCCTTGAGGTGACTGGCGTTGTATACCTGGGAATCTGAACATGAGCCGCTGCCTGAAGCATCGTGTAGTAGAAACTTGTAGTCAGCTCAACCATGGCAAAGAGGATGATACTGAAGAAGCCCTTGTAGTTGAAATAAGTGGATCTGAGTTGCTGGAGCTTTGTAGCCACGTGCTTCCCATCCTATGTCTCCAATGTGTGGTGAAAGTTCCACCTCTGATACCACTCTCTGCAAGTTTCCTCCAGCCCTTGTTCAGTGGTGGGGCACTTGAGGAGTGTCTCCTCCATGTATCTTCGATGATGGCCTGCACCACTTCTCTGGACACTTTGCTGATGGTGTTTGTGTGGCCCCTCTCACTCATTACTGCATATTTTTCTGTATTTGGTTCCAGAGGCCAGGTGGCGGCCAGAGTTCAGTGCCACCTTCTGTCCAGCCCTCCAGGTTGGCATGGAAGTTGGTGCTCGGCTTGTCACCTGGTCTTCAGGATCGCTCTAATACTTCGTCAAAACATTGGCTGGTGGCATCTATCATGAAGTGATGGAATGCACGAGGTCTTCATTCCTCAGCTCCACCATCAACTGGTCATACACAGCCAAACTGCATTTTCTTTCACGATCCCATCCTCGGACCCACACAGCTCTTGGATTTCTTTCTTCTTCTCCCTTGTGGTATAAAAGTGCGGAAACAGTTCTGAACAGTTTTGGTTTCTGTGATGAATGATTGCAGCTACATACGGACTGTGTCATGAATCCATGGTGGAGAACAAAATGGTGATGTGGGGAGACCAAAGACCAAGGGTGAAGAAGGTCTGTACAACCACAGCGCTGGACTCATTACTGAGGAATCCAGGTGATTTCCTCCCCCTTTTTATAGGAAATATCAGTAGTTCCCGCTAGGGTTTCTTCTTTACATACTCTAGACATACTGCAGACATCCTAAATATCGAGATACAAACGTTTTGTCTGTTTTAATCTTTTATATACGAGATGCATACGCTATTATCCCTTTCTATTTCCGTTACAACGCTGTGTGGACGTTCCGTGTATCGTTTCCTTCTTCTTTCCTTTTTCAGCTACAGCAAGATTGAGGTTGAGGGATGGCCAGAGGATGCAGAGAGGATACAGCGGACGTTTAACGGATGATAACGGACATAGAATGTTTGTTGCCCGTGTATGTCGCGGATGTACATTGTATGTGGCGGAAACTGTTGAAAAAGTTTTGTGCAGCTCAAAACTTCTTGCGTGGATGAAATCTCAGTGGACGGATGCTCGAGAGATAGAGTTTATGAAACACGTATGCAGTGAGTACACAACGGATGCATAGCGTTTTCCAATGGATGGCAAGCTTTCTTTAATGTTTTACATCCTCTTTCCATCCATTGGTGCAGTGGGACAGGGGCTTTAGCTATGGAATGATGACTTTTATGTTTCTTAACAAATGTGATTATTTTAGGGCACTGTTTGGACTTATGGCTGAAATCTGGATTGGAAAACACGTTTATTGGAGTTGAGAAACGGGATGAAGAATTTTAATTTGTTAATTAAGAGGAGGTGAAATACTAAAACTGAAAATATTAATATAATATGATTTAAAAAATTACGAGATAAATTCTGTGCCATCCTTTATAGCACAGGTTTCAAATTTGATCACGTCGCCTGAAGTAGCATGATATTTTTTTGCCTTTGTGGAACTGTAGTGTGTGTGGCTTGTATGTGATACCTCCGGCCCACGAGCCGCCAGACCTGCTTTATAGTATAGATATCTACAGGAATAGACTGCTGTCTAAATACTGGAAGACAAGTACTAATATTTAGAAGCAGTTCATTATGAAACAAAATAATTTGTAACTCCAAGTCCAGCCCAATAGATGAACAACTAGTCCAATTCTGTGAGCTCTTAATATTTTTTCATTGATCCATGAAACAAAAATATTTGCAATCATATGTTTTTTACATGAACACCTAAATATAATAAATAGTCAGCTTTTTAAATGGAAATGTAGAGAGGTCAAAAAAGGGAATGAGAAATCTAGTAAAGTAAGAAGTTCTGTTGGAATAAGTGGTGATCTACTTAAGAGGAGAAAGCAAAGTTGGAAACAGAAATGAGACAAAGTGGTGCAGGAACATGAGCTTGAATTATATTTAAGTTTTCCGGTTAGTAAATTGCTCTTGAAGAATAGTAAGGAACATATAATTCCTAGATTGGTTGAATGATTGGGTGCTTTGTGATATGAGCCATATACAGTATTTGAAGAGAAGAGGAAAAAAACTGAAAGCAATGTCCCATATGTCTCAGAAGTATGTTTTTTCCATTAAAGAAAAAGAACAATGAAAGAAACCTTTGCAAGATAGAACTCCTGTGATCTGTATTCCACGACAGAGTTTGCAGCAACTTGGAAGCAGAGGTGATAATCACTGCCTTGTTTCTGAGTTACTGACTTCATTTCATTAAGTAATGAGACGCACAATTTCTGATAGGCAGAGAACACCTCAGCTTCTGCTCTGATTTATCAGAAACTGAACTTAACTCCCTACCAGGACATGAGCAGAATTAATGCGTTTTTAACCCTGCCCTGGAGCTTGTGGCATAAGTTCACTAGCCTCAGCTGCTCTGGCTTTTAACATAAACATTTGTTCCAAGATTGATCTCTGATCACATTATGCTAACTAGACGTTGTAGTATTTGATTGTCATAAAAAGCAGAACCTACAGAGGGAAATAATACCAGTTACTTTTCATAGAAATTAGGACTAATAATTGCATAGGGGCAATAAGACCTGGTCGCCTGAAGCACATAGGGTTAGAAGGATTTAATTGGTGGAGTGAGTGATAGGAGTACCAAAACATTCAGTTCTACTACCTTACGTGCAAACATTAATATATTTTAATCAGTGGTGGGATTCAAATTTTTTTATTTCCGGTTCTGTGGGTGTGGCTTGGTGGGCATCGCAGAGAAAAGGATACTGTAAAATCTCCAGTCAGAGGTGGTATTTGCTAACTACTCAAAATTTCTGCTGCCGGTTCTCCAGAATTGGCCAGAACATGCTGAATACCACCTCTGATTTTAATGGATCTGATTAATCTCTGGATACAAAGTGGGATGATTAGAATAGAATAGAATAGAATAGAATAGAATAGAATAGAATAGAACAGAATACTTTATTGGCCAAGTGTGACTGGATNCGTTAAGAATCAAGAATCATAACATACAACACTTAATGATAGTCATAGGGTACAATCAACAATCAAATCATACTAGGAAACAGTCAATATAAATCGTAAAGATAAAAGCAACAAAGTTACAGTTCTACAATCACAAGTGGGAGGGGATGGGTGATAAAGAGTGATGAGAAGATTAACAGTAATAATACTTTTTAAACAGTTGAACAGTGTTGAGGGAAATATTTGTTTAGCAAAGTGATGGCTTTTGGGGAAAAACTGTTCTTGTGTCTAGTTGTTCTGGTATGCAGTATAGTGTCGTTTTGAGAGAAGGAGTTGAAACAGTTTATGTCCGAGATGTGAGAGGTCTGTAAATATAGGATTGGAGACTGTATTTTTCTTCCTTTGTTTTGTCTTGCATAAACACTTTGTGAAAATCAGTGAAACAAGCAGTTAGATGCTTTCTTTCTTTCTGCTTTCTTTCTAGTTACTATCTAGTTTAGGATTACTTTCCTGAGAGCAATAAATAAAACATTTCAAAACAAGGTGATGAATAGAACAATAGTACAGTTCCTAAAATACTCTTTAAAAAAAAACCTGGAATATTCTCATATTGCATAATTTGAAAACACTTGTGATTTGCATCCAAAAATGAGCACTCTTCTAGCATAGCAGAATAAAATATGCTATGATCTGTAAAGCTTTATGTTGTAATAAATTCATTAGACTTAATAAGTCTGTGTTTTCACTCCAGTGAAGTGATTCTGCCATAGATGTCTTAAATGAATAAAAGAGGATATCATTTTCTGAAATAACTATATCTTTTAAAATATAATTTTATTGAAAATCTTTCCATTTTCAGAAACAAGAGAAATACAAACTAAAATAAGGTAAGAAGGCAGGAAAAGGAAGAAATGAAAGAAAGCTAAAGTGCAAAAAGAAAAGAAAAAATGTAAAAGAAAAGTAGAAAACAACCCAAAAAGATATAAAGGCTCACAGAATCAGATGGGATTGTAGCTAGCATCCTGGCTTCCTGAATGTGTAGTAACCTCCCTGCCTAAACTGCTGAAAGGTCATTTCAGGAGTGACGGTGAAGTCTCCCAGACTTATGGGTTCTGGGGTACTTCACCGTTCTGGGGGATCTGCCACCCCTGGGTGCAGCCTCAGAAGCAGCCCAGGAGTTCATGGCGGCCATGGGCCTATCTCAGATTACAACTGGCCTGACTGGGGACAAACTTGATTTTTTTATCAGCAATGGCAACATGACATAAGATTATCATCCTTGTCATGGTCAGAGTACACCTTGGTGTCCCTGAGGCTCTCATATTCTGCCCCCACTGCAGGAGGCTGGACTCATTTGGATGGTCCATCCCCAGCAACTGATGGACTCTGATGGGTTCCAGAGGAAACTGAGGGATATCCTTGAGGTGTTGCTGCATAGTCCTGATGAAGCTGTGGTGATGGCTTGGAATTTAAAGGTGGCCATGGTTTGGGACAGGATTGCACCTATGTAGCTTCTCTTGACTCATTGCTCCTGATCCTCCTCATGATTTATGAAGGAGATAGAGGTTCTGAAAATGAGAAAAGAGATGCCTAAAGCATTGCTGGAGGAAGATAAAAAATGTCTCTGACTGGACACAACTTTGAGCAATTGTTAAGGCCTACCTCATGGTGGTAAGAGCAGCGAAACAGAAGTATTTATTTGTTCTTATTGCATCCTCAGAGGCCCTGTTTTAGTTTCCTCCTAGCTTGAACAGGTGGCAATTGCAGCTAGGAGAGCCTTTTCACAACTTCATGTTGTGCACCACTTGCAGCCATTCCTGGGCCAGAATTCCCTGTGCTCAGTCATTCAATCTCTAGTCTCTAGTCATCTCATGATTGTAATGTTCTCTACATGGGGATACCCTTGAAAAGCATTCAGAAGCTACAGAATGCAGCAACACAGGTACTTTTGGGGGACTCAAGAATGGCCTCTTGTAATACCACTGCTTTGCAAGCTGCATTGGTTACCAGACTACCACCAGGTGCAATTCCAGGTGTTGGTGATCACCTTTAAAGCCCTTCATGCATGGATCCAGGTTACTTGAGGGATCATCTCACCCATTGTCTTTGACTCATACTAGTTAGACTGGCAGAGAAGACATGCTGTGGGTTCAATTTTGTTGCTGGTCAGGTCCAAGAGGAGGTCCTTCTATGCTGTTCCTCCTGCCCTAGGGAAAATCTTGCCCCGTCCTGCATGTGAGGTTGGTCCCAACACTTCTGTCTTTTCATAAGGGCCTAAAATCATGTCTTTACCAGTCGGCTTGGGGCTCCAGTGGGGGAACAGCACAGTGGAGGTGGTTGATTGAGTAGTAACAGATCCCACCTCCACCTCCATTCTGCCCGGGCCTCCCCATATGTTTTTGGTTTTAATGTTTTATTTAAAATTTTTATGTTTTAGCTTAAGGCCCTGTTACACTGCCCAACGGATGCAAAACGCACACAACGGATGAGCAAAATGTTCCATCTGTTGTTATCCGCTCTCAGAAGG
>BHFT01033898.1:0-25252 GCA_004320025.1 Laticauda laticaudata
TCACCTTTTAAGTTGCATTACTGAAATAAATGAACTTTTGCACAATATTCTAATTTTTTGAGTTTCACCTGTATCTACAGAACATAAACATGTTGAGTAAGGATGAGAGCTTGCTTGAAAAGGTGTTCACAGTCTAGAAAAAAGAAAGAAGTAAAAGTAAGCTGAGGTAATTCAGGCCATCTGGTATCCAGAAAGTTACTGGGAAGCTTGATTTCCAGAACATACATTCTGTGGCCTGGACATGCCCACTGCAGAGGGAACTGTCTCTTTCGTGAGTAATGCTCCTCCATCCAGAGAAGCATCAACAAAGAGCCCAGATGTTCAAACAGCAACTTCATCTTAGTATTTTCATCACCGTAAATAAGCCTGCTGAGCCAAAAGGAAGATATTGTTGCAGGCTCCTATTGTTCCTCCTCAGTGGGGAACATTCCTGACTCTCAAAAGCCTGGCTAGAACTGCAGATGCTCTCTGCTGGATGATCCTGCAAGGCCCAGCAAGAATCCTGGGAAGCAGTTAAGTTGGAGTTGATTTCACAGGAACACAAGTTGCCAAAGTTGGTGCCAAAGATCACAAACTGTTGTCTCTGGTTGCTCCAGGACTGTCCTTTTCCAGGGCCATAATTGGCTGTAGTTGTTTTGGCACTCAGACCACATGCTCAGCTGGGTCATCTTAGGATGTAGCATGTGATGCAGACAGCACAAAGGTCATCGGGCTAAAAGCAAGGATTAGCCCCAATCCACAGTGAAGGTGAATCTGCCTTGTTTACTGAGAAACCAGATCCGATCTATTGGCTTGGTAGTAACCAAGCCCCAAATAGTTGGTCAGCTCTCCAGAAAAAATGGATGGAGCCATACAAGGCTACCAGAATAACAGAGTTGGAAGTCTGCACAAGCAGGAGACCCTATACCACTCCAGACAAATGGCTGTCCAGTCTCTTCTTAAAAGCCTCCAGTGATCGAGCACCCACAACTTCTGGAGGCCAGCTGTTCCACTGGTTCATTGTTCTCACTCTTGGGAACTTTCTCCTTAATTCCAGGTTGCTTTTCCCCTGATTATTTTCCATCTATTGTTTCTTGGTTTGGCTTCTGATGCTTTGGACAATAGCTGAGCCCTTCATTTCTGTAGGAGCCCCTCAAATATTGAAACACTGCTATTATGTCACCCCAGTCTTTCTTTTCACTAAACTAGACCTATCCAATACCTGCAACCATTCTTTGTACATTTTAGCCTCCAGTCCCCTAATCATCTTTGTTGCTCTTCTCTGTACTTTTTCCAGAGTCTCAACATTTTTTTTACATTGTGGTGACCAAAACTGGATGGAGCATTCCAAGTGTGACCTTACCAGGGCCTGATAAAGCAGCACCAACACTTTGTGTCATCTTGTTCTGGCACGCACAGCTAAAGCCTGCCAGCAGGTGAAAGGCTCTTGAGATGAGCACAGATGAGCACAGTGATCTGATGCCACAAGAGGGAAGTTTGATTGGCTTTGGACTGGCTGTGTTTGGAGGGACATGTGATCCCAGCTATTGAGAAACCTGTGGCAACTTAAAAGTTAGCCATTTTATGATGACATATCTTTTTTGGGAGAGAAGACTCTTCTCAGATTTGGAGATGAGGTCCAGGAAAGTGTTGGCTTTGTTTTTTTTAAAAACCCACAGAACGTCCCAGTGCAGGTGGAGGACTGACACATGAAGCAGTCCTGTTGCAGACGTGGTCCTGACTGGGGGTGGGCTCTAGAAACAGCCCTGGTTGGGTCTTGGAGCAGAAGAGGTGAGGAAGAGCAGGAGCTGCAAAAAGAGCAGGAGCAGCCAAGCAAGGAAGGTCTCAAAATGGTGGAAGAAGAAACAGCCACGACTCTGAATGCCAACTGAAAGCCCATCCCTTGCCCCCACATGGCTCCCTCGCTGCTCTGGCCAGATCCTGCTTTTCGGATCACATATGGAGTCAAAGCAGGCAGCGCACACACCTCTTGACTTCACAACAAGTGGAGTCACTGGAGACTTTGGGAGACACTGCAGGGAGAATCCCTGCTACTCTCCAGGAATCACAGAAACTCTTGACCTTTGCATCCTCATTGGAGGGATGCCACTCAGGGGAATGTCTGCCATTTTATTCGATTTCTAGTCCTTAACGGTGCTACCAGGGTCTTGCTGATTTGGGGCAAGCTTTGTAATGTGTTCCTACACTCCAGCTCCCATCCTCCCCAGCAAAATGCCACCTCTGCAGAAAGAGTGGGAATGTGACCTCTCCCCAAGGAGGGGAGCCCAGGGGAGGCTCTTCACTGGCTTTCCTTTTTGCCTCATCCTCAGTGTGGCAGCCTGGAAAAGCAACAGAGGAGGGAAGGGTGCCAAAATGTTCGCATAGACCCACTTTCACAAAAAGCACAGCCCCAGGGCTCTTGCCCAGCAGGTTCTCCATTCTCTGCCCCACCCACCCCCGCCAGGCAAAGGATCATCCCTGGGCTGGGCTGGGAGTGAGAAATTGAGGACACAAAGTCTCTAAGTTATCCCTCTGTTCAGTGTGGCTTTAACCAGGACATTTGACCTGTGGCTAAGAGGAGGAACGATCTCAAAAGCCACAGTCCCCAATTCTCCATAGGTTGCTTTTTTGCATAGACTTGTAACCCAGAAAAGCACCTCACATTCAACATCTGCTATAAGATTTACTTTATTTCATTTTGCAAAAGAGACCCTCTGAACTCTGGTTTTCCATGATTTTGACTCAATGTTCACCCCCCCCCCCAAAAGTCAGGCTGGCTTCACTTGATTCATGAAAAGAGATCTCCAAAGCCATCTGTGTCCATTTGTTTCAGGGGTGCTGCTAAGCCCCTTTGCTTGCTGAAACAAAAGGAGAAGGGAGGAAAGTTAGATGACTATGAACTCCTTGGGCTGGGAGAAGGGCGAGAAGGCCGGCACTTTCCTCACAGGTAAGTGAGCTGGTGCTGCTCCTCAGGTGGGCTTGGCTCCACTTGCAGTTGCCAGAGGGATCCGGGGCTGTAAAGCAACGGCCTCTTTTGGGCAACCAAAGGGATGAATGGGATGCCTCAATGGCTGTTGGGTTTGTTTTTAAAAAAACATAGTTGGCTGCTCCCAACCATGGCTTTTTGGAGGACCATCTCCCAGGACTAAGTGGGAAATCACTGCCCTTCTGCATGGATCCCTGAGACGGACCCTCCATCTACCCCTCCCACCCCCAAACTTCCCTTTTTGAACGGAGATGGAAAATGTTGGGACTTGCTGCCTGAGATGGATTTCTCTCAGAAATCCAACATTCATCTTTGTGTGGAATTGAAAATCAGAAGATGGGGAAACTAAGGGCCAATTCACAGGTTCACAGTTCATACCATGGGCTGCACCACTGGATGGGTTCATGTAATGCCACACTTATGGTTTAACCTGTTGTCTAAAACCCCTGTCTGAACCTTGGCTCCACTGGCCTTAAAATACCCTGGGTTAAGGAACCATTCTGGCAAAGGACTCCTTATTCAGATGCATCTAAATTGAAACCCGTCAAGTATGTTGAATTACACTTTCCACCACCTCCATCAAGCAAGATCCCATTGTCCATACAGTGGTTGCTGAGACATCTGCAGCACACAAAATCAGACCTCCACAGCCCTTCTCCCAGGGGCTGCACTTGCTTATCTGATACCAGCTAATGGGACCTCCCTTGCAACATGGCTCCACATGGGATGGTGCTATAGCCAGGCGTCTTGGAGGAACAAAAACTGGGGGGCAGCCATGGCTGCCTAACAAAACAGCATGAAAGGGGACCAACACTGGACTTACTTTCTTCTTCTCGGCCTTGGATTGCGCTCTTGGTTTGCTGGGGGGGACAGGGAGAAAAACAAGCAGGAAGACAGTTAGTGGCTGCCCTCCCACCTCTTTCACTGGCTGCATCCAAGAAGTTGGAGAGCCTCCCTGCTCCGACAGAGAGACGAGGACCATCAAGGCAAGAGATATTCCCCTTTCTTGCCGCAGGAAAATCCCCATGCCTGAGTCTGCGGAAGCCTCTGGGGGTCACCCCTCCCTTCTAGTAGCCAGAAGGAGACTGAAGTAGGTGAACAACAAGTTGGACTAAGAGCTGATGTGTTGCTGGCTAAAATCCTTCTGAAAATGAGATTCACCCAGGAAGCCCTTGCAGAGGCTTCTGGATTTTTGAAAAGATCTTTCCCTTTCCTTTCCTTTTCTTTTCCCTTCCCCTCCTTCCTCCCTTCCTTCCATCCCCCCATCCAACAATGCCTATTTGCTCTCAGGCATGGTCCCTGCTTGAAGCTTGGTAGGGCATTGCTGGGACCCCAGGCCAACTCGCTGAAAAACAAGACCAGCAGAGAGAGCCATCATTTCTCCAAGGCCTTTGGGAAACCCGTTTGCACGACTCGACTGACCAAAAAGAACAACCAATTTCCTTGATGGTTCATGTCATCTGAGGCATCTCCCTGGTCCTTTTCTTGGGCAGAGATGCTCAAGGACCAGGGAGCCCAGGTGAGCTCTTTCACTCCTTGCTTCCTTAGAGAAGTGAGCTCTCTCTCTCTCTCTCTCTCTCTCTCTCTCTCTCTCTCTCTCTCTCTGCTTCTCTCTTTCTCTCAGCAACCTTCTAGCTTCTCTCTTGGCCTACGCTGGCTAAGCAAGCTGATGGCTCTGGATGCAATTGCCCCAACTCTAACCCGAGAAGGTTTTCCCTACTTACCTGCCCATCTTGTTTTGCTTTAGTCACTGGCTGGGGCATCGCTTTCTCCAGTCCCTGAAGGAAGCACTTGAACAGGCTGTTGGGGAGGGAGAAGGGTCTCATTAGAAAGGCCTCCACCTTCCCCCTTGTTCCCAGTCAAAAGTCCTGCCCAGAGGCCTTCCTGACTGGAGGCTGTGGGAGGCAGCTCTTGTGTCCCTCCTCGGCTAAATTCCTGGGTGTTTGCTAAGAATTGTGCTCAGGCTCTTGTTCTGCCCCAGGGATCGTGGCTGCTCTTTATTGCTCCTTTGTCTTCTCCTTCCTTGTCAAACCATCTCTGGACTCAGGAAAAAGCAAAGGCTTTTTTATAAGGCTATTTTCTCTCGCTCCAAATCTTGTGTGATCCACTACGTAAATGTGAAGTGAAAAAAAACAAGGAGTATTTTCTTATTTAACACTGGGTTCTTTCCTCTTCCCTGCTCCTCCTATGTCTCTCCTAGAGCTTAACAAATCTTTTTCATTTATTCTGTCTTTTCTCCATCATCAGAGTCCGGGAAATGCCAAGGAAGTGGAGGATGGGCCAGGCTCTCTTGGCGCAGTCACCCAAAGTTGCACCTCATCCGCCAGGTACCCCAACCACCACTTGGCAGCCGCACTCCTCCAAACCTCAGTTCAACCAAGGCTGCGACCCACCGAATATCCCTCTGGCCCCTTGGGCCCTTTCTGACTCAGGGGTTCTGGGAGGCTCCCCTACCTGTGGGTCCCGTTGCCCCCAGGTCTCTGCGGAAAGAGAGGGAGGCTGAGGTAGGACTGCTTGTCAGGCGAGGCTCCAGTGGAACTGGGAGGACTGGCCAGGAGGGGTTCACTCTGCGACGTCACTCGCCCGCTCCCTTTTAAGTCAGCTGAGGAGGGTGTACATGTAGGAGGAATGACAGAGGGGCTGTGGTACCCCCAAGCCATCCGAATATTTTGGTGATAAAATTCCACCATGAACTCTCAGCATGGCTTTCATTGATTAAAAAGGCAATACACAAAAGACAGTTGTAAAACCAACACAAGTAACTTCGACTTTAAAATCAAACATTTTTTTTTCTAAATAGAAAAATAAAAATAAACTTTGCCTGACTTTCCTTCTCAGGGACACCTGAAAGCAGAACTGATTCCAAGGACTAATGTGCAGCTCGAAGGAGGCTTAAGGGACAGAGTTTCCAGGGTCAGGACAGAGCAGATTTTCTCCATTTCCCCAGACTACCAGGAGTGAGATGTGGGTTTTCAGTTGCAACACCCTCCCTGACTCTGGAACCTCAAACCTTTCCTGATATAAAGGCCTGGATGCCTGTTGGTGCCATCTTTTCATGGCTCTGATTATTCAGATGCTGGATTCATAGTTCTCTGCTTAGTAGTTGTGAGAAGTGTGAGTTAAGAGTTGGAAGGGACCTTGTAGGTCATCTAGTCCAACCCCCCTGCCCAAGCAGGAGACCCTACACCATTCCTGACAAATGGCAGTCCAGTCTCTCCTTGAAAGCCTCCAGGGATGAAGCTCCCACAACCTCCGAAGGCAACTTGTGTTCCATCGGTTGATTGCTCTCAACTGTCAGGAAATTTCTCCTTATTTCCAGGTTGTTCAGTTTCCTTGTTCAGTTTCCATCCACTATTCCTTCTCTGGCCTTAAATGGCCAACAACAACAGAGGCTTGTTCCTGACACCATCCAGAGAAATCCATGGAAAATTATATATAGGACTGATATATAGGACTGATCCCCATCCCAACAGGAATAAATATACTGCTCAAAAAAATAAAGGAAATACAAAAATAAGACATCCTAGATCTGAATGAATGAAATATTCTTATTGAATACTTTTGTTCATTACATAGTTAAATGTTCACACAAAAATCAGTGGAAATCAAATTTAGCAACCCATGGAGGTCTGAATTTGGAAGGTTACACTCAGAAATTTAAAGTGAGAGAAAAACACTACACGGCTAGATACCATCTTTGATGCAATGTCTCTTCAACAAGTCAAAATAGGTCTCAGTGGTGTTGTGCAATAGTGGTGTGGTGTGGCCTTCACACGTGCCGTGTATGACCTCCCCTACACCACACCTTGGAAACATGCTCCTGATGAGGTGGGCAGAGGGTCTCCTGAGGAATCCCTCCCACACCTGGGACCTAAAACATTCCCCAACCTCCTGGACAGTCTGTGGGTGCAATGTGGCGTTTGGTGGACTCGGTATGGGACATGTGTCCCAGATGTGCTCAATTGATTCAGGGTCGTAGGGGAAGCCAGGGCGGGCCAAGTCCAGAGCATCAAGGTGCTTCGTTCTTGCAGGAACTGCATGACACACTCCAGCCAATGAGATCGACATGTGGTCTTGCAGTTAAGGAAGGACCACGGAGCCTAACGTCGCTACCAGCAAATATGGTCTCAACAAGGGGTCTCAGGATCATCAGTCTTGGTACTACATGGCAGTCAGGACTACCCTCTGGAGAGTGACATGGAGAGGCTATGCGGATACCTCCGCTGAAGAGAAATGCACACCCAAGCGAAAGGAACCTACAACCATTACAGGATGACTTCAATGCAGACACCGGCCCTACATCCAGGCTTCCGCATGACCCTGACCGTCTGTCACAATGTTCCTCAAGTGTAACCGCTGCTTTGCATCTGTGAACGAGCACAGGGCGCCAGTGCGCGGAAATGCTGGCCAATCTTGGTGTTCTCTCGGCAAACTCGCCGAAACGCCGTCCCCTGGCGCGGTGTTTGGGCTGTAAAAGCACACTACCCACAGCTGTGGACGGGTCGGGCCCATCATACCACCTCGAGTCATAGAGTGTCTGTTTGGCGTGACCATCTTGAGGCAGCCACATGCCACTTTGTGGCTGGCTGGAGGCCATTTTTGCAGGGGCTCTGGCAGTGTTCCCCTGTTCCCTCCTTCGCCACAAAGGAGGAGGTAGCGGGTGCCCTGATGCTGCTGGGTTGTGTGTGTCCCTCCTAGCACGGCCTCACTCCAGCGTCTCCCTGATGTAACTGGCATCTGGTGTCCTGGTAGCGCCTCCATGCTCTGGAACAACTTACGCCTGGAACAAACACAGCAAACCTTCCTGCCCCAGCGTCGCATTGAGATGTGCCATCCTGGATGAGCTGCACGTACGGAGCCACTTGTGCTGGGTTGTAGTCCGTCTCATGCTACCACTGGAAAGTGAAAGCAACCGCCAGCATTCAAAAAGTGACCAAACCATCAGCCAGGAAAGCCCAGAACTGAGAAGTGTGGTCTGGTGGTCACCAACCTGCAGACCAGCTCCTTTATGGGGATGTCCTCAGCTACTGCCTCTGCTTTCCACCTATGTTGTTCTGTTCATTCTGCCACAACATTTGCATGGTGAAACTGATTGTCTAGGTCAGTTTTCTACCTAACGTGGACAGTTTGATTTCAACAGAGTGTGATTGATCTTGAGAGGTGACATTGTGGTTGTTTAAGTGGTCCCTTCATTTTTTTTGAGCCAGGTGTATATAAAATTCAGTGTTTGCATCCCATTAGGGTTCAAGGATTGTCAAGGTCTCTTTCCCACGACTCCTTCAATATCAGAGGTTAGTCACTCACCACTGTCCATTCAGCAGCTCTCTCTGGGGTCCGTTTCTGTGCAGAAAGACAGAAGAACAAATATAGCATTCCAAATCGGCAGGCCTAAGTAGCAGAAAAAGCCACCATGCCCCTCCCACCACCTGATCCCCTAGGTCTGCTGAGGAGTGTATAAGCAAGGGTACAACGTAAAACCGTAATTGCCTCGAAAAACCCATGGATCCAGGACAACACGATTAAAATGATGCCGGCCATATTCAGTGCGGATTCTTGAGTTTCCTAAGCAACAGGAAGTTGCACGAGCTCAAACTTTCGAGTGAATTAGGAAAGAGGGTTTGCTTTGGCCAATGGAAATCCAAGCATGACAGGTGTAGGGGTTCAGCTCCCCCACCCCAAACAAACCCTACAATTAATTCTCCCCCTTTGTGATCCAAACCAGGAGTCTCCAACCCTGGCAACTTTAAGACCTCTGAGAGTTGAAGTCCACAAGTCTTAAAGTTGCTAAGGTTGGGGACTCCTGGTCTAGGCTGGCCGTGTGTGCTGTATAAGTGTGGCCAAAGGACAAGAAACACCACATGAAAAGGCCACTGGATCAGGGAGAAGCAAGCAGGGTGCTTCTTGATGACAATTTTCTTCTGATGCTTCAAAGTTTGACTGAACTGGGGTCTTGGCTGGACCACCGACATCTGCAAAGCCTTGAAACACCCAGGTGGAGAAAGGCTCTAGCTGCAGCTCAAAAATTCTGATTGCACATTGTCATAATCAAGGTTAAGGAACTGTTGTGGTTTACCAGCAGCCAGTGCAGCTGGCAGCGGAAATGGACAGTGGGGAAGAACGGGGACCAGTCAGGGAGTCTGAGGAGGACTCGGGCGAGGGTCCTGCGTCCGATGCAGAGATGGGGCCAGGATTGTATGGGAGTGGGGTGCTGCCTTTGGAACCTCCAGAGTCTGGCAGCAGCGAGGCAGAGGAACAAGAGGAGCCTGTTCCCAGTGCGCGTGTGCACAGAGCTGCTAGGAGGCGAGAGCAGCTGAAGCAGAAGGGGTGACCTGGGAGGAAGGCTGGGAGGTGAGTGCCCCTCCCATAAGACATAAAGGAGGAGCAAAGAGACAGGAGCCTTTGCAGGAAGCAAAGTAGTTTGATCAGTTTCGAGTCATCCTGGAATGGGGTTTTTTCTTGTACTTTGGTTGGTTTCTTTTATAGTTAATTGGATACTTCTGTTTTTGGCAGCATTTCACAGAACTGAAAGGTGGATGCTTATCTTGGGGGACTGTTCGAGATTAATTCCGGCTGGGAATGAAAACAATTCCCAGCATTGCAATAAAATAGCTTTTGTTTTTAATACAAGTTTGTACATCATTATGGTTTACGAAGCCTGGGTTAGAACAGGAACATAGATTTACACAGATATGATCTTATATCCCTATGGATTTTGCTTGAATGTACCAAGAGTTCTTGATTCCCTGGCTGGATGAATTAGAGGGTGCATTTGCCTCGCTTGCACTCACCTCGGCCTTTCTCTTGTTCTCTGGCTGAGGCATTAATTTTTCAAATCCTTCCATCAGCCAAGTAAATACTTTCCCCACATTGCTGGAAAGAAAAAGGAGCCCTGGTTACAAACTCAGGCAGCTCCCTTAGGTAAAGGGACTCAGGGTCTCGGGCTGTGATCGAGAAAAGTGATCCAAGCCCAGCCCAGCCCCACCTCTGCCCTCCTGCAGCTGCCACGTTAGACGTGGCTGAGTGGGCTCCAACCAACCCCGGACATCCCAGGGCCCCCTGGAGCTGCATTCGCCTCAGAAACCAGAAGACCACGGAGGGCCAACTTGGAAGGTTTCTTTCTTTTTTAATCCAAGCCCAGAGCCCGGCGGTGCTTACGTGTTATCTGGGGCGCTGCTGTCACTGCTGGATTGCTCTTCAGACTCTTCTTCTGACTCAAGGACCATAATGGCTGAAAAGGAGAAAGGTATCTGATGACTCCATGCATGGAAATGCAGTCCAGACAGAGGTGGGATTCAGCCGGTTCTGACTGGTTCTCAAGAACCAGTAGTGGAGATTTTGAGTCGTTGGGAGAACCGGCAAATGCCACCTCTGACTGGGCCCACCAACCCCGTCTCTTNACCAACCCCGTCTCTTCGCTGCCTCCCATTGAGTTCCTGCTGATCGGCTGGGTCTCCTTTGGTTGCCCTGCACAGGAGAACGGAGCTGGAAAGCAGGTTGGTGGGGTTGGGAGGGAAGGGGGATTTTGCAGTATCCTTCCCTTCCTCTGCGATGCCCACCAAGCCACATCACACCCAGCAAACCACACCCACAGAACCGTTAGTAAAAAAAAAAATTGAATCCCACCGAGCCCAGAGCTCCAAAAGCCTCTGCAGGCCCCCTGCTTCTTCCTGGAAAGGCACCTGACTGACATTTACCTAATTCCTCCTCTTCTTCATGGAAGCTTTGGATTTCTGTCTGAACAGAGACAAAAAACAGTCCTTGTTACCACCAGCACCAGGATTCCCACCAGGAAATTCAACCTCCAGAGAGAAATCCAAAGACAGCAACCGGCACCTCCTCCTGCCTTACCTCTTCTGGAATATCAATGCTGGCCTCCAGGGTCTTTGCATCCAGGACCTGGGGGCTCCCCGGCAGCTGTGGGATGGCCTTCTGCAGCCTCTGGGAGAACCAGGAGAGGAGCCCCTGGCCAGCCCTGGGAGGAAGTGGGAAGAAGCTGGGGTGGAAGCGCCAAGGACTGGAACAATGGAGCAGGCCAGGGAGGTCATTTGGCCAGAACGGTTCTCAAATCACAGGCCAAACTGCAACTCCATTTGCAGAATTCCTCCCTGGGTCCTTCTCACCTCGACCCTTCCTGCTGATACTCTGGCTTTTAGGCTCTCCGAAGGCAAAGCTGGCCCAGGTTTGGCCACTTCCCCTTTTTGCCCCATATAATGCCCTACATAATGGATTTCAGCCAGCCAAGTAATCCTTTCTCCCCCGCAGATCCAGAGACTGGCCCACGTAGGACAGCAATCCACCATTTGGCCAACTTCTGAACAGCCTTCAGCAGATGCTTCAAGAGGCTGCTGGGGAAAAGAGTGGCCTCCTCCGCCACTGGGGAGCCCTGAAAAGGAAGCAGCCAGTACCTTTCCCTCGGCAACCACAGGTCCACAGTGCCCAAGCCTTCCTCTGGGATGGATGCTGTTTATGGGGGAGAGAAAGCTGGTGAATCTTTGGGGTGAGAGCAGGACTTTGCTGAGAGGGCAGCAGGGGCTCTGGAGGTCTCTTGGGAACCTTTTAGGACCACACAGAGGTCAGAAGCCATTTCTTCAAAGCCACATGTTAGTATCTTCTGCCCCACTCTCTCTCCCCCCCCCATCTAAATTCTACTACTGCTTCCAGTAGCAGCCACTCTTTTTACTCAGGGGTGGTTGCTGACTTTCACCAGGGGACTCCTGGCATCCTTTTCCTTCAGCCACCCTGGCTGGAGCTCCTGGGACCGGAGATCAGCAACCCTGGGAAACCAGGGGACCCAGGCCTGCCTCTGAGAAGGGACCTGAGACCAACATTGGGCCTGCTTTGGCTTCTTACCCAGGAACAGTCAATGTTTTACCCAGGGTAAAGTTAAAAACAACGGAGGCCCAACATAGANGGGCCTGCTTTGGCTTCTTACCCAGGAACAGTCAATGTTTTACCCAGGGTAAAGTTAAAAACAACGGAGGCCCAACATAGAACAACCTAGCCAAAGTCCAGTTCTTTATTTATTCACACCAATAGACAGACTCTTGCCAGACTAAACCTGTACTACTTTCACCCCAATGGATATGCCCTGGGAGCTTCTTGGAGTGGCTATTCTAAATCTCTTCCTCTTCCCTAATCCAGCTCCAGATCTCGTCTCCCCCCCCCATGCCCCCAGCTGGGAAAGTGCTCCCTCCTTCCTGGGCATTTGCCACTTTAGTCCATCTCACCACCCTCTCCACAGGCACCGTCCCTCACTGGCACTCAGTCAGTGTAACCAAAGGGTTCTCTGAAAAGTGGGCATCTCTTCTACTAGTAGTTTCTGATTACAGTCGCTAAATGATATGGTTGTTAAGTGAGTCATCACACGAGCAGGCCCAATTTAAAAATAATGTTTATCCTGGTGGCCATTGAGTGAATCATGCAGTTGTTAAGCAAATCTGGATTTCCCAATTTACTTAGCTTGTTGGAAGCCGGCTGGGAAGGTTGCAAATTACCATTGTGTGCCTGAAAGCTGGTTGCCAGGTGCCCAAAATTGTGAACATGACAGGGGACTTGTGCAATGGTCCCAACTTTAAAGGCAGGTTGTAAGTCCCTTTTTCCAAGGCCGCCATCATTTCAAATGGTCGTAAATTGAGGACTACCTTAATGGCCCTTCAGTTTTCTCGCAATGCACAAGGAAGAAAAGCCTGGGGCCTTGCGAGCTTCCCATGTGTCACTGAGAAGAGACCAAGAAGTAATATCCGAAAACGGGGTGGAGGGAATGCTCAGGAAACCTGATGCTTCCCATCCCCGGAGAAGGACCAGGATGTGGCCGCATCCAAAGTGGTTTCTGAGGTTTGGAGTGTGGGCGACTATTTCAACCCCCCATTTCAATCCTCATCATGACAGTTAATTCTGCTATGTTTTTTGCCTGGATTCACCTGAAAATGAGGGTACCAAGAACAGATTCTGAGTGATGTGGAATTGACGCAGGGTCTTTTATGCCTCTGAGCTACCCTAATCCCAATTACAAGATTGAATTTTTAAAAATATGACATGTTAAACATGTTGACTAAGTAAAATGCTAGAGCAGGGGTCTCCATCCTTGTCAACTCAGCCTGAAGAACTCTGGGAGTTGAAGTCCACAAGTCTTAAAGCCAAGGTTGGAGACCCCTGCCCTAGAGAAGGGATAGGAAGGAGAATCTTACCTTCCTTTTTTATTGGATGGGCTGATCATTGTGGGGGCAAGGGGAGCCTTGCACAGATACCCGTGTCCTGAGCCACGAAGGCCTTAAAGCTGAAAAGTAGCACCTGGCATTGCACTCTGAAGCCATGTGGCAACTGGTGTGGCTCCCACGGCAGGGGTGTTACATCAAGATGCTGCCCTGACTTGAAGAGCTTCATTTGGCCAACTTAACTCCTGAACGGCCTTCAAGGAACATCCCTGCCTACTAAGGGGTATTCAGACCTGCCAACCCCTGATAAAGGGAAATCTGGAGATTCTATAAAAAATAGTGAGATTCACGGTGAATAACTAACCAGTCAGAGCGTGTTATATCCGGTGGTAGAAAAAGCAACATGGAGGCGCCCAGAGTGAAAAGAAATGTGCTGTAAGTATATATCGCTGTATGGTAATATCGATATTGCGTGATCTGAGAAGTGGCGTCATGTCGTTTGTGTGAGAATCAGATTTATGCGCGTATAATCCGACCCCCAAATTTGGAAAAAAAAAAGCGTTTTAAATTTGGCGTGAGATTGAGGAGCCTTGTCGTGAGACCGTGAGACATGCCAAAAAATCGTGAGACTCACGGCAGAACCGTGAGAGTTGGCAGGGCTGGGTATTTGTTGCAAGGAGAGTAAGCTGTGGCCATCAGGAGTTACCACTCCCTTCCATCTTTCTCCCTGTCTGAAGAAGAAAGATTAAGAGAAGACTGCAGGATATTTTTATAGTTCTGAAGATTTTTGTAGGTGAAATAGTGTACACAACTCCGTGGTACAAGGAGATTGCAATCGCCCTCTGCAAAATTTTAAAAGATGCTGAAATAATATCAATGATATATATCAAATAATATCAATAAATCAATTATAATTATAGTATCAGTTATAAAAAATATCAATGAAATAACATCAAATAATATCAATGGGCCCACTAGACATTTTGTGAATAAGTAAATATTGCTCCCAGTTTGGGGAGGGGGAGACCCAAAGGAGGGAAAGGAGTTTCCCAGGAATCAAGTGGGATTCTTCCCCATTTGGACCTGGCAGAGCCTGGGCATCTGCCCACCACAGCTTTGATGGGGAGCTGAATTACCTTCTGCTGGATTGCAGCCATTTCCTTCTGGCAGCTTTAAGAAAAGAATCACACGAAACATCAAAGCAGTGGAACATGGAATCTTGTGTAGCTTTTTCTCTGATATCACACTACTAACTAGAGCACACAAAACATTTGCTAGACCAATACTCGAACACAGCTCATCAGTCTGGAACCCACATTATGTATCTGATATTAGCACAGTTGAGAAAGTCCAGAAAAATTTCCCAAGAAGAGTTCTCCACTCCTCTACTCGTTGCAGAAAACCTTATGCCACCAGACTCGAAATTCTAGACCTAGAAAACACTTGAATTACGCCGTCTTCGGTCTGATCTAAGTATAGTATATAAAATCATACATTGCAATGTCCTCCCTGTCAATGGATACTTCAGCTTCAACCAGAACAACACAAGAGCAAACAATAGATACAAACTCAAGGTTAACCGCATCAAACTTGACTGCAGGAAATACGACTTCAGCCACAGAGAGGGGTCAATATCTGGAATACTCTCCCTGACTCTGGTTTTTCCCCAAACCCCAAAAACTTTATCCTTAGACTGTCTACTATTGACCTCACCCCTTTCCTAAGAGGGCTGTAGGGAGTGTGCATAAGTGCACCAACGTGCCTACCGTCCCTGTCCTATTGTTTTGTTTTCTTTTGTTTTTCATATATGTACCCACTTCATGTATTCATAACTATGCATATACTTATATCTATTATCTTATAATCACTCAACTAAATAAATAAATAAATATTTTTTAAAAAAAAATGGAACAGCCAGCAAGAGGCCCTGAGTCCTGACTCCATCCTTGCCAGCCTCAATAGTTCTGAGCGGATCCTGCGGAGCTTCCTGAGCGCTTGAGGGAGGGAGGCCAATCTGGTCAGCCCTTCAGGGCAGACCAGACCAGGAAACCCAAGTCAGACATGCAAAGACAATTTTTATTATTATAAGATCACAGTAACAAAATCTTGCAAATCTCCCCCCCCCTTATCTTCATAATAATTAGAGAGGGTCTCATATGAGACACTTTTTCAGTTATGATTCTGGCCCAGACTCAGATTTCTGTTCTCTTTTCTCTAATTGCTATCTTCTTCGTGCTCTCTCTTCCTCCTGTTCCTCAAGATTCCTTCCGTTGACTGCATTTTGTGACTGTTTAGTTACAAAAGCAAGCTGAAGCAACAACAAAGGTTGATCTGGGTCCAGGAACAATGAAAGAAAGAGTGGCAGATGAAAGGTGCCCTTTCATGTCCCCACTGGCTTTGAGGAGCCCCAGTGCTGGAGGTCCTGATCCGTAGGTCCCATCCAGCTGAATTCGGCCTCTTTCCCCATTCCAAAGCCCCTGTGTGCTAATAAGCAAAGTTGAGGTGCTGGAAGCACCGTTGGGTTGTCTGCTCTCTGTTAATGATTGTGTGTGACTCGGTTTCCTTTGGTTGTGCTAAAGTGTGTTGAACTTCAGCTGCTTTCGTTCTTGGACAGACAGAGGTTCTCACCACACCAGGTGGACTCTCACCTGTTGGCCATTTCAGAATAAAATGAATAAAGCAGAACGGAGCCTGGCAGTTCTGTGCATTGTGGGATCCCAGCAGCTGTTTTGCCAGAATGCATGTTGCACAGTCTATCCCATTAAGCCCCTACATGGTGCATTCACTTTAGCAGAGCCTGTTGGGTGAATGCATCCCCACTGCCACAGCCTCTATAGCTACCAGCAGCCAAGTGGCCAATGCAACTTCGGAC
The DNA here is from genome assembly GCA_004320025.1 of Laticauda laticaudata. Lineage (NCBI taxonomy): Eukaryota > Metazoa > Chordata > Lepidosauria > Squamata > Elapidae > Laticauda > Laticauda laticaudata. Next base: position 15,992 of record BHFT01033898.1, read on the forward strand.
CATGACACCGAATGATCCAAGGGGGCCCATAAAGGTCCATGTTTCCTTGGGAAAAACAGGAGAACCAATCATGTTTTGCACAACCTCGCTTGGCACTAGCCTTCTGTGCAGGTAAGAGAACTAAGGGCCACTCCAAGGCAGCCACTCACCTTCTGGGCAGGTTCTGGCCTGTCCACAGCTGCGCTCTGTTCCATGGGTGCATCTTTCTCTCCCACCACAGAAATGTGGATTTTCACAGGAGGCTGGGGTACCACCTTCTCCATCCAATCAAACATCCTGGCACTTGCAGAAGAAGGGCAGAGTGCAGCGTTGACCCAGGGGAGGCTCAGGAATTGGATGACTGAGAGAAGCTCTGAGACCAAGAAGCAACTGAAAAGAAACCCCGGGGGGAGGCATGTTGGAGGAGGCGCCGACAGTTAGTTTGGCTCAGAGAGGGCACCAATGCCAGGCCTTCCTGCATCCCCCTTACAGTCTCCTAGAAGGACAGGGATGACTGTTGGGAATGGTCCAAGAAGCACAATGGCTACAGTGATGGATTGATGCTCTGCCAGTTCTGCATTATTTGGCCCCATCAAGACAAGACACTGGGGATGCCTTTTCTTAAGCTGGCAAGTCCTGCTCCATCCACCAGAGATCATTCAGCTCCATTTATCTATCCCAGCCTCACTTGGAATCTGCCTCTCATGTTCCTCAGAGTTTCCTGTGGAGGGTTCTTTCAGCCAGTTGGGTTTTGCCCCTTAGGCATTGCCACACTGCAGTGTGTGGCTGTCCTACTTCTAGGATTATTGCTGTAAAATCACAGTTAGCTCCAGTTAGTGGCAGGGAGGGTCCAAGTCAAGAGGGCAGCCCAAACACAGCTATTGAACCTCCGCCTGCCTTTTATGCATGGCCCCATGACTGGTGGAGTTGCGCTGGCATAGATCATTTTGAATTGTCCCCAAAACAGAAACATGATCTACATCAGGGGTCTCCAAACTTGGCCACTTTAAGACCTATGGACCTCAACTCCTAGAATTGCAGTTGTTAAGTGGATCATGTGGTTATTAAGTGAATCCAGCTTCCACCATTGACTTGGCTGGTCCAAAGCCAGCTGGGAAAGTCACAGATAATGATCACATAACCATCATTATCAATACAAGCTAGTTGCCAAGTACTTGGATTTTGATAATGTGATCCTGGGTTTGCGGTGATGGTTGTAAGTGACCAACCATGAGCAGCTATTTTTAGTGCCGCCATTATCGTGGAAAGGTCACTAAACTAATGCTTGCAATTCAAGGACCACCTGAAAACTGTTGACGGCCTTGCATGATTGCAGTCAATGGATTCACCATTTTCACTAGGTCTGCATCTGCTGGGCAAGTTCCCATTCCTGGGTCACTCTGGAGAGCCATCTTTGGTCTTAGATGGATGGGGACACACATACACACACACACACACACACACAAACCTTTAGCACAGGAGTCTCCAACCTTGGCCACTTTAACACTGGTGGACTTCAACTCCCAGAATTTCTCAGCCAGCAAAGCTGAAAGTTGAAGTCCACCAGTCTTAAAGTGGCCAAGTTTGGAGACTCCTGATCTAGAAGGATCCTGATGGCCAGGGAATCGCTGGTCCGGTGAAGCTCAAGCCCGAAGCAGAACCAGCAGGTGCAAACAGGCAGCAGCACAAAGCAATTCGCTCAGTCAGGAAAGCTTTCTGGGGTCGTGGCTGAGGGCCTTAAGCTCTATGTACAGACCCGAGAGCCAAGGAGCCCATCTGGGAGATAGTCCAGGCTTTGGCCACAGAAATGTTCTGGCCTCTTCCACTGGGAAGAAACTGGCCAGGGATGGGAAACCTCAAGGAAGCAATTCCAGGTCAAGTGCTAGAGGCAGGAGCTGCTCCTCAGGAGGCAACACCCATTGAGGGAAAACTGATTGTGTTTTGTTCCCCTTTGTCCAGTTCCAGGCTCAAATGCTCTGCACTCCGTCCCCCAACCAAAGATCCAGCTGCAGCTGCCATTGTCACACTCTCCATGCTACCACCGGCTCTTTCACCAATTGGGGAAAAGGCTGCTTCTCTGCCATCCATGGTACCGAATAACAGACTCGCCATGGAATCACCGAGAGGCAGATTGCTACCAAACTCTAGTCAGCTCAGCCCTTTGATAGCAGAACCAGGTAAACTTCCATCGTTGGATGCATTCAGATGGCAGCTGGAGAGATTTGCTGGGGAGGTTGGGATGCCTACAGGAGGGGGGGGGATTGCAGGCACAGGCAGACAGACACATATATGCACAAGCCGCGCACGCATGCTGATAGATGCAGAGAGGGGGTGATGGTCAGAACAAGCTATTATCAAGCAGAGAGAGACAGGCTGCACTGTTATGATGGCGAAAGACCAGCATATCCTCAAGCAGAGAAGCAGCTTCCCAGTTGCTTCCTTGCTCTGCTGGGATCAGGGCTGCACAATGAGGTCACCCAAGTATTCCGTGCAGGTGGTGAGCAAGATCCCAGCCCTCTCCTCCCCCTGTCAAGAGCCATTTGGGGCAACATTTCCCCCTCTTCTCCCCATGTCCAGGTAGGCACCCAAAAGCCTGAAGCCAGCCAGCCTTTGCTCTGGAGGAAGCAGCGCTGAGGACTGCTGATGGGGCCCAACCCGAGGATGGGAGGCTCCTTGGAAGCTCAAGCTCTCTGCTTGCTGGGTGGGCCAGGGATGAGCCCCAGGGACCTGGGAAGGGGTGGGGGCCCAGGGCTTCAGGCTCTGTCTGCTCTGGGAGCGCTGCCTGCCTGCCGGGGCCACACTTACCCAGAGCAAAGCCAAAGGGAGGCGCCTGCCCCTTTCCTACCCCAAAGGAAGGCAGGCCAAGTGAGGGAGGTAAGATGGCGGTCTGCCTCCCGCTGCTGCTCCTCAAAAGAAGTGAAACAGGTGATCTGGGAAGCCAGCCACGCAGGGGATCAATTAGCTCAGAACAGAGCGTGCAAATTGGATTAAGGCAGCAGGCTTGGGCTCAGAGCCCCGACAGCAGCACTCCCTGACCTCCTCAGCTCACTCACCCCCGTCCACATGTGCAGATAATGGCCTTGCGTAAGAGGACATGGCCTGTGGGCGAGGGAAGCAGGTCGTGCACTGCAGGAAGCATTGCAAGAGGAAAGCTGAGGGCCCTGGGCCCTTGACAGGTCGCCTCGGTGCTGCCAGCTAAGGGCAAACCCCCTTCCCATGCCACCTGGATTTGCATCAGCCTTCCCCCACTCCCTCTGTAGGGGAAGTCTGCTGAACTACTCCCAGATAATCCAAGGATTTTGGCTCTTGCCTCGGTTGCTAGGAGACGAGCCTTCTGCATCCTCAGCAAATTGCAGCTGGCTTAGCGGTGCTTTCCAATTCAGAGAAAGACACACAACATAAAATCAAGGATGTGCATGTGCTATTTCCTTAAATCTGGATTTCTCTGGGATATCTTGTGAGGTGAGTGAGACCAGCTGGTATCTTTAAGTGGTGCAAATGGATCTAAGGATGGCTTTTCTTGGGTGTGCTTTTTCTGGAGAGCTTAAATGACCTCTCTGCTAAAGGGTTTCACTTTATGAGCAAGAGTTGGCTGTTTGATAGTTATCACTGCATTTTAACTATTTTCATTCCTCAAGGTGCTTTGGCCCCCTGCCAGATTTGTAACTCTGGCTTGCAGGTATTTTTAATTTAATGACTGGTATTTAGGGCAGCTTTTTGCAAGCAAAGAAGCTTTTTGTATTTTTGTACAGGTAATCCTTGACTTACAACAGTTCATTTAGTGACCAAAGTTACAATGGCATGAAAAAAGTGGCTTATAACCATTTTTCACACTTATAACGGTTGCAGCTTCCCCAGTCATGAGAGGCCAGGCGAAGAGAAGCACCCCTCAATGTGAGTGATGCTGAGTTGGCCATGCCCAGCCAGTCACAGGACCACCAAGCCAAACTCACAAATTAAGCCATGCTCATAGAGCCAGTTGTTAAGAAATTTGAATCCCACCCTGGCAAAATAATGACCAGATGGCAAGCCAGACAGCAGTCCAAAGAGAGAACATGGCAGCCAGGGGAGTCCTATCCGCCCTCTCCAAGACTTAGAACAGCCAGGTTTTTCATGCTTTCGGAACACCAGCAGGGAGAGATGGATGCATTCCTACATACCAGATGTATGGAAACATTTGTAGAATGCCAAGTCAGTTTTATTTACCTCTTAGCAATTTATCTAATTGGAAGGGTTGGACCGGCTATTTAGACTCCCAATTGTCTCTGTGGTAACTTACAAATGTGGTTATTAAATTATAAACATATAAATATTTATTTATTTTTGGTCAGTTTTGGTCACCACACTATAAAAAAAAAGGGTTGAGACTCTAGAACAGTGGTTCCCAAACTTTTTCAGTCCACCTCCCCCTTGGTGGGGGCCAGCAGAGGGGCACTAAAAGGCAGCAGGGGGGCGGCGTGTCGAACGGGCCACCGTTTCTGCACTGGAGGCGCTGGCTCCGGAGCGGTGCTAGTCAATGGGTGAACCTGCAGAGCCAGCACCTCAAGGGCCCCCTTGCCAGCCCCCTTGATTCTTAGCACCCCCCCAAGGCATCNTGAACCTGCAGAGCCAGCACCTCAAGGGCCCCCCTGCCAGCCCCCTTGATTCTTAGCACCCCCCCAAGGCATCCCACCACCCCAGGGGGAGGTACTGCCCACTTGGGGAACCACTACTCTAGAAAAATTACAGGGAAGAGCAACCAGGAGGATTGGGGGACTGGAGGCTAAAACATACAACGAACGGTTGCAGGAACTGGGCCTGGCTAGTCAGGGGAGCCACAATAGCGGTCTTCCAATATTTGAGGGGCTCCCACAGAGAGGAGAAAGGGGTCAACCTGTTTTCCAAAGTGCCCAAAGGCCAGAGAAGGAATAATGGATGGAAACTGATCCAGGAGAGATTCAACCTGGAAATAAGGAGAAACTTTCTGACAGTGAGGACAATTAACCCCTGGAACAGAAGTTGCCTTCGGAAGTTGTGGGAGCTTCATCCCTGGAGGCTTTCAAGAAGAGACTGGACTGACATCTGCCAGAAATGGTGTAGGGTCTCCTGCTTGGGCAGGGGGGTTGGACTACTAGACGACCTACAAGGTCCCTTCCAACTCTGCTAACCTAATCTAATCTATTCCAAATAAGGTATGAAATTGCTCCTCTGAAGGTCCATGTTCATGATGGATCTCTGGAACTAGTTGATATTGCTCAGCCAACCAGCTTATCTTTCTGAAAAGTGCATGGCATCAGTTTAATTGCCTAGATAACACTGGAATATCCTAAAAAGAAATTAGGTTTCCTGAATTTCAAAAGGAAGAATGATGGTCATACTAAAATTCTAATATCTTTATTAAAAAGCTAATCACTCTTTAGCTCTATTTTAGTATATTTGTCATTTCAAAGCATTCTTAATAATTGATTCATTTTTGTATTAAATTTATTGCTTTTTAAAAATGATTATGGATTCTCACACAGCCAGAAACTTAGACTGGATCTGGCATTTTTATCCACCTATCAATCCCTTCCCAAGGACCCAAGAAAGGAAGAGGTGGACGTTCTGTGGTGTTAGAGCTCTCGTCACAGGATCTAAGCCAGTCGGGGCTAACCTTTTTCGGCTGCTGTGCTGATAATTGTGCATGTGCTCATGTGCGAGCACCCAGAAGGCAATGCATGCTGCCCCCCCATGCCCCCTGAGCATGCACACACAACCCCCCATGTGCTGTGCATCTCTGAACATGCACATGATTCCCCCACTGTGCACCATTCATCTGTGCATGCTTGTGCGATTCCCCCTGCTGCACACCATGCACCTGAGCATAAGCATGATTCTCCCCTGCATGCCATGCATCTGATGCGCGTGACCCCCATGTGCGCTGTCTGTCTCTACACATGCATGCACATCTCACACACACACCCGCCCCATCATGCATATGTGCCAGATACCCAACCATCAGCTGTCGGGCAGTGGTGGCGTGCGCGCATGTGCAGTGTGGCTCTTCCTGGCGAGCTCTTGTATGCCGGCAGAAGTGGCTCTGCATGCCACTTCTGGCATGTGGGCCAAGACGGATCTAAGCTGTTGTGAGTAAAGCTGCCTTTTGCAGTTGACTGATGGTGAATTTGTCAATGCCAATGGTGTTCAAATTGTGCTCAGGGGTGGGATTCACATTTTTTAACAACTGGTTCTATGGGCATGGCTTAGTTGATGGGTGTGGCTTGGTGGTCAAGCTGGCTGGGTGTGACTGGCTGGGTGTGGCCAACTCAATATCACTCACATCGAGGCACACATCTCCTCGCCTGGCCTCTCATGACTGGAGATGCTGCAACAAGTGTGAAAAACGCTCATAAGTCATTTTTTTCAGTGCCACTGTAACTTTGAATGGTCGCTCCACACAAGCAAAGTACCAGCAAAGGAGGGGGAAAAAACTCCAGAGACAGGAAGTCTAGTCCTGCCAAGAATGTAGAGAGTCAATGGAGAGGCAGTTTCTATAAGCAACACCAGAATGTTTCCTTCCTGCCTTCCTTACAGGATTAGCCCAGGAATTTCTTCTAACAACCGGCTCTCCGAACTGCTTGGAATGTTAACAACCAGTTCTAGCGAATAGGTGCGAACTGGTGGAATCTCACCCGATTTTCCTTCAGTTTTGGGATTGTCCCCAAGGAAAGTCTTGGTGCTAACTTTCATTTCTTTTACCCAAATCAACCCATTTCTATTTGCAGATCTATTTTGTGATCTTCTCCAGGTATCCTTCTCTTCTGCTCTCTCCAGGTACTGACAGATCCACTATCCAGACTTCTTTGTCTTTCTTATCAACAACTGTTAAAGTCTGGTGTGTTATGCAACAGGTACCCCACCTGTTTGAATTCTAAAGTCCCAGTGTACTTTAACTTCTTTATTTTCTATGACTTTTTCTATTTTATGGTCCCTCCAGTTCTTGCTTGCAGGAAAATGATATTTCTTGCTGATCTTCCAGTGCACCATTGTTGCTACTTTAACATGCCGGTTTGTAGTCAGTCTGGGTGATCTTCTTGCAGCAGCTAACTTGGTAGTCCAGTTTCAGCTTCTGCTTCCGTGCAGAGGCGGCATTTGTTGTCTGTTGCTGTTGTCTCAATTCTGGCTTTGTATGCATTTGTCTTGTGTCATTTATTCTTATTTAATTTATATTCCATTTTTATTATTCTCACAGATAACTCAAGATGATGAACATATCCAACACACTTTCTTCCTCCTGTTTTCCCCCTAACAACCCTGTGTCTTTGGTTGGCTGAGAGGGACTGGCCCAAAGTCATTCAGTCAGCTTTCATGGCTAAGGTGGGACTAGAACTCCACATTCCAGCCTGTTGCCTTAACCACTACTAAACTAGAATAATGGGTATCAATCTTGCGGTGTCACATTGCCATCATGTGATGTATCGCGATGTTTGTTTCTCTTCGCGGAGCTGGGGTGGGCATGTCGCATGTGATGCATCCGGCCCTTGGGCCACCAATTTGACACCAATTGTTGTTAGCCACCCAGAGTTGCATTCTACAGGGTGGACAGCCATATAAATCTTTTAAAGGAATGAACTGGTCAGAGTTATGAAAAGGTAGACGGGTTTGAAACCCACCTTCTCTCTCTCTCTCTCTCTGGAGTTGCTGCTTTGGGGAAAGACTTCTTTCATCACCGTTCAGAGTCTGGAATTAATCAACATATGAGGCTTTAAGGGCACCTTGTGTAGAGATGCTCAAAAGTAACAAGATGATTTTCAAATAAGCAGCTCTAATTCACCAATAAAAGGAGAATATTTGTAGCTCGGGGTTGGAATAAGAGACCCTTTGGCTCTCTGAGCTTTGCTGTTTTTCTTGCAGATGTTTCATTACTCAAACTAGGTAACATCATCATTGCTCATGGCTGATGAGGTTAACCTAGTTTGGGTAATGAAATGTGTGCAAGAAAACAAGGATCCCTCAGCTCTAATTTATTTGCCTTCTTCTTTCTATTGGGGTGGGGGGGCGTCAAATTTTGGCCACAGCCTTAAAAGAGGATTTTGATAGTGTGGTTGTGGCCACCACTCCAACTGTTTGGCTCACTTTTTCATGTTCCTTATTTCCAGATCTTCAATTTCTTTTTTTCCCTTATAGTTGCTTTTAATTTGGAAACTTTGGAAAACATCTGAACGTGACTGTTAGGAATACAAGTCACCTAACAGGTATTTGGGTTAGAAATATATAAACCAGGATAAACATTTTAAAACTGTATNTCAGAAGAGAGTAAATCTCTGTTTTCTTCTGTTGGAAAGTATTGCCGTGCCTCCATTTTTCCTAATTGACTGATATTCCTGGATTTAATGTAAGTCTGATATTGAACTGTTTTTGACACTGGAATTTGTTATTGGATTATCCCTGGATTGAAAACTGACTGATCTTACCTGTGAATGATTTTGGACTGCTTGTTTTTGAACTTTGCTTAAACCTTTCTGGAAGTAAAAATCTACATTTACTGTACAGTGTATCTATGTGCTGTGTGTATATTATTCAAACACTACTCTCAAATACGTCTCCCTGTATGCACTCATTCTCCTAATGGGGAATTACCTCAATACTGGTTATGGGCCCAGGACATACCAGGCTCAGATAACTGAGAATTGCTGTGAATACACAGTACTGTATACACACAGTTGTTTACTATTTAATTGTGGGTTACTGTCCTGGTAAAGATGACACAAGTCACTTCAACAAGTGTATCACTGATGGACTTCTGGTTTGAGTTTCTTCATTGACAGTCCAAAACCTCATCTCTGCGAGGCTTCGATCCGTGCTTGCTGCTGGAGCGCCCCAAGCCAGCTGGTTTCAGGGCTAAGCCACCCCATAGAGGTGGTGAAGAGGGGGGAGACTGCCTACAGGTTGAGGAGAGCCGCATCTCTCCTCCCCAGCTAGCCATTACTCCCTTTCCTGAAGATGGTTGCAGCGGTGGTCAGAAATGGCCACCACAAAGAAGAACTTGGCCAGAAAAGAATGTGCAGGAGGAAGATAAGAAACTGATTGGGTCAAACAGCAAAAGCAACAAATAAGATACCCTGGAACTGAAAATGTTAAAAAACAATAACATTGTTCCCTAAGAAGATGTTTAAGCTGTGAAGGAGAGAGAAAAGGGAAAAGATTTGGTTTTCTCCTTTTCCTATACTGACAGGTAAAACCCCTGCCACACTGAACCAACGGATGCAAAGAGGATGTAAAACGGACAAAAAAGCTTGCCATCCGTTGGAAAACGCGATGCAT
>BHFT01033899.1:0-11212 GCA_004320025.1 Laticauda laticaudata
AGACTTGTGGACTTCAACTCCCAGAATTTCTCCTCCAGTCATGTTAGCTCAGGAATTCTGGGAGCTGAAGTCCACAAGTCTTAAACTTGCTAAGTTTAAGACCCTTGCTTTAAGCCACTGAGCCAGCACTGTCCAAAGACCTTTCTACAGTCATGTGGCCAGCATGACATCACACCGCATCGCAAAGCAGATGGCAAAACATGGAACGTTCTTACCTTCCCACTGGTGGTATCTATTTATCTACTCAAATTTACATGCTTTCGAACTGCTAGGTTGGACAGAGCTCACTCTGTCGTGTGGTGATATGACTCAGGACTCTGGTTTATAAAGCAGCATCTTTTAAGCCATTGAGCCATCATGCTTCGGTCATTAAATGGATGCTTCAAAAAAGTGCTTCTATTTCAACATTCTCACTTTGACCTCTCAGACAGGGTGTATTAGCCTGGCCAGTACATCCCATCAGAGGGATGACTCCCAAAGTACATAACATGTACATGACATGGTTTAACCTAACCTCTTCAAGATATTTCTTCACAGAAATTTGAAGAAATATACTTTTAGAATGATTTTTTTTTGTTAAATGTGGCTTCTGCATGCTGTCAAACACAATGTATTTCAAAGTTGTGCTACAACAACTTTTATTTGTGAGAATCTTCTAAGGGAAAATGCAGGCCTTTTATGTAACTAGGGAAAAACCAAGCCTTGAAATTTGGACTAAAAAGTGGGCATTTTGCCAAGTGGAGATGCAAAGTGGGAAGAAGACGATGACCTGATCTTTGCTTCCCTCTTTGAGATCTGAGTGAAAAAGGTGTGATTTTTTTTAAAGCATCATATGTATAGGAATGAAAAAAATAATGGATTGATTCTTGCATTTTCACACATTAAAACTGAGGTAGAACAAATAATAATGGCAGCAACTGAACCTTGAAAAAAAGAGAAGACAGATCTATCCGGCACCTCAAATTTCTTCACTATTAGAAGCGGAGCATTTCATGCTCACGTTATAAAGTCAGCATATATTCTATTATTCTGTTTTATCATATGCCTCCTGAGCAGTAAATTGTATTCTGTAAAACTATTGGCCTATTACTATTGTGCTATCTTTTACTCAATGCATTTTCATGCCACCATTGTTTCCACTCTTAAGTCCCACAAAAGCAAGTCAGAGTTGACAGCAATTGTCTTCATTGCCCTTATCCTCAAAATAGGGTAGCTGGTGCTGCCTCCAGCTGATCAATTGTTTTCTTATACAAAATGCTAAAACACATATTGAATCTGCTAGGCCTGTATTGTTATATATTATGGGGTCTCTCATGCAACTACTTAAAAATATTACATCTATAGAGCTACTTATCTATGCAAAACAAGAAAGTACACACATATATACATGTAAAACAAGGAAGAACTTGATTAAGAAAACATAGTTTTAAATAGAAATGCCATAATAATGGAATCAAAAAAGGAATGTGAAGGACAATATTCTCGCAATAAAACTGCAACCCAAGTAGACTTTGAAGGAATCTTACAGTAATCCATATTTAAGGTAAGCAATTTCTGAGCTATTTCATATATGACAGAAGAACTTTGGTGATATTCTACATGCTTCCACAGGGAACATTGTAATGGATGGAGCATATACATGTATGTATCTTAAAATAAGTGTTGAATAGCGGCTATTGGGCAGAGCTCTCAGATGAAGTTTACTACGCATTTATAAGCACGTCATTTCCCCTGCACAGGAAAGGAACACTCATCTTTTTCAGGAAGGCAAGGAGGACAGTTGCTTTGCCTCTGCTTCATAATGGAGCACTATGAAAAGGAATCACAAACGCAGTGTTCTCCTCAAAATTGTTTTTCTTGAAATATAACAATGAATGCCTCCTAAGCTTCAAGCCTTACTATGAATGCGGCCCTCAAATGAAATTGCTTTGTCTTATCTTGAACTTTGAAATGGCATCACCCTGGGAGTAGAAAGCCAGATTTTTCATTTCCTAATAACTTGGGAGATGATTTTAACTCTTTCCTCTTCTACCTGCTGGGCAACATATGTACAGTTTATGTAGTTTTACCTAAAAATTATTTATTACATAGCAGAAATATATCTTGCAGCTTCTCATCTCCTGTTGATAGTGGTAGGATGGCATTTATGAGGAGTAACAGTGTTATTCCTCTGCTGGGTTAGAAGAGGGAAATTCTTAGGGAAAGGCTCATTAAACAAGAGAAGCCACCTACTCTCCTGAAGGTTGACCAGGTCCCACTTAAAAGTCAGACGTGTATGGCAAAAGTCAACTGAACAGCAGAATTCCTGGAGGAAGCTAATCTCAATAATAGAGCCTCCATTTTCGCTCTGCTAATTCCACGCAAAATCCTTGAAAGTTGTCTTCATTTGATCCTGATGTGCAATCATCCAATTCTGAAAGGCCAAACTTGCCCAAAATTGAATAATTTAGGAAAGTTTGAATTTCCAGAATCGGGTGATTGCTTTTTACATGATTGTTAAAAAAACAAATGCAAAATCTGAGAAATTAAAACAAAACTGTAATTATACATTGTTTTATTGTCAAATTGCCAAGAGATTCTTAATATTGGCATTCCTCACTTCCACAGTCAACTTAGCTTGTCACAGCCAAACCACAGCTGATACTGAACACCGTGTGCTTCCATTAAAATTCAGTTAAAAGCTCCTACTCGATATTTATAAAATAAGTTTTAAAATTATCAGATGGAATTCATATATGCAGTCTCCTGTGTCACCATCTCATGGACAGTCTTCAGTGGGAGATGAAGATAGAATGATGTGTCCTTACCTCCCTCATTGATTAACCTGTTATGACCTATAGTTGCTACTAGGAGGTGGAACGGAGTGAATGCTTGGAATATTGCATCTAAGATGTGTTTTCACGTTGTGTTTTTTTAGAGCTTGCCTCTTAGTACTAAGAGTGTGATGAATGCTGGATCGTTCTACAGTATCTTCTTAGGGTTTTTTTCCAGGCTTGTTACTATTTTTGCTTTGGGGGTGAAATTTATATAATTTTATTAATTTATTAGTTATTCTAATTGAGTAGCTGAGTTATGTTTCAATTTATCTGTTAATAATTATTCCTTGGATGGATGATTATATTACATTATTATATTAATTCTCTTGGTTACTCAAATATAATTGAATTAGCTACATCTTTTAAAGTTTGTCTTAATTATATTGGTTATTTTATTAATTCTACATTGTTCATAGTCCTAATTATATTGGTAATTTTATTAATGTTGCACTGTTGTGGCTAGGGCAGTTCCAGTGTATTCATTTTATGGTTATTAGTGTCTTCTGTCATAATACCTTGATATCATGCTGCTTTACTAATCCCAGATGAGTAGATTGAGTCAGTAATTTTAAGAAATAGGTTATGTGGTCTTCTGCTATTTCACAGAATGCTTTAATAGCAATTAGATTTTAATCTAATTGATAAACTTATTTTTAATTGCTTGTTATAGATTGTCTGCTGTTTTTTCTAAAAGGGTTATTCATTTCCTGATTATCTACTTGAGTAATCTATTTGCTGTTATCATTGAAAGTTAATTAACCCCTGAAGATGCACAGTCTGTATAATCCTTTTCCAAGGTGAATTCCAACTAGTCCAGGCTCCCAGACATTTAGGTGGGATAATGGTGTGGCTTTATTACTTAACAGTGCATGTACATTTGTTTCCATATCTTCAGCAATTATTGATAATTCTTTTGTATTTTTAGTTGTTGAAATGCAATTCCCATTTCATTGCTGAAATGCAGTTATATATTGTCCATCTCCCCTTAGCTCCAGAGGTCAATTTTCTCCTCTTTACTAGTTAGATATTCCATTACTCCTATTTAAGGATTTCAGGATTACTGATACTCCTCTAACTTTCACAACAATGTTTCTTCATTATTATTTTATTTGTATGTGAACTTATTAGGTCAGCTCATTCTCAGAAACATCCTCAATTTGATCTAGAAGAGAGTTGCACCCTGCATTTCAAGATTTATAAAAAAATAATTTTATTATTTTTTTCTTCAATGTATACCCTTCCATTTTAACTTAGTTTTTTATCAACTAGAACACACTATTAGCTCTTTTTCTGATATTGCATTGACAACTTCTTTATTGAATTCATCTAAATCTAAATCTCCTGCGAAATTGACCAAGNGCTCTTTTTCTGATATTGCATTGACAACTTCTTTATTGACTTCATCTGAATCTAAATCTCCTGCGAAATTGACCAAGGCATTTATTTAGCTTACTATTTGAGCTACAACTGACTTTTTGGCTCCAACCTTTGAAGTTAGTCCTGAAATGGAGTTTTCATCTGTGGCTGCCTCTGGATCTAAGGAGATATAAAGTCATGTTCATAAACTAGAATGAAAGTACAGAAAGGATTTGTTCAGCAGCAATAAGGATTCCTTTCATGCAGCAATTACCAATTTCTTTGCATTGCTGGAACAAGTCAAGTGTTCCTGAAATTTAATTTCCACTCATGCCAAGTCTGCCAGATAGCTTTTGGCTATGTTTGAATCTCCGTTATCTTAATCCTTGCCCATGGTTGCTCTCAAAAGTTTCTCTTTACTTATACAATATCTGAGGACTTTCGAAAAAGGGTGTTGGTACTTACCTGATACGCCCGTTCTCTTTGAGCTGTGAAGAGCATCCAGTAGTGGGAGGTGCAAGAAATATGAAAAAAATAGAATAAACAACTTTTAGAGTCACAGATCATACTCTTGCCTAGAGATGGGAGCTGGAGTGTTTCAATTTAGACAAAAACTATTCTCCTACGAGCTGTTCAGAGCATCCAGTAGTAGGAGTGTCTTATCTCCGGCATTCACAGGCTGAGCTTTGATTGTGGAACGCTGCCTGCCTCCCACCCCGTGACGACTCCAGCGTTCCCCAGTTTTTTGCTCACTCTGCAAGGACAGCAGTGATTTGGATACTGTCTTGACCGAAACAGATATTTGTAGGTTCATTGCAATTCAGTTTCCTTTGGTTTCTTTGTCTTAGCCTTCAACCTTTATCAGTCTGATGAAGTCGGCTTAAGGGGAAGTTGCTGTTCCCCCCGCCCCCCCAAAAAAGAGAGGTGGCGGGAGACTTTGGTTGTCTCTGTGCACACCTCCGCACACCAAATTCTCTTTACCTCTGCGTTTGATTGCCGCTGTGTGTCTTTTATTCTATTTCTTGTAGCGGCTTATAATTTCGTTTTTTTAAATGTGTTCACCTTTCCCCCCCCTCCGAATTGCTGTTTCTGCCAGTGGGGAGTTAATTAGGATTAATTCCCCTTCATCTCCACCGTTCTGCTGAATTGAGAGCTGAGAGCTTCATTGAGCTCGGCTTTATTTTCAAGGCAGGAAGCTTGGCTGCTGAGAAGCGCGCGAAAAAAACTTTAACGGCTGGAGGCCATCTTGAATGCCACCTCGTGGACTGCACGCCTTGTCTGTCTTTCTTGACGTTGTGAGAGTTTCTGCTCGAAGCAACAGAATCCCTTCAGGATTCTGAGAGCTATATTTTACCTCGTTTGGCTACCTGCACTCGAGGATAATTAATCACCTTTTAAAATGTTGCTTAACCTTAGCCTTATTCTCAGTGCGCACAGCAGCAAGCAACTAGCCCAGTGTCCGCCTGTGCAGGGAAGCTGCTGAAGCCCTTTCAATCAACAATCCGGGCCTTAGACGTTTGCTTATTTGGCTAATTGGATACACATTAATCCTGGTTGTTCTATTATTAATATGGAATAATAGTATATCACTCTCATAGGAGCAATTAACAAGTAATTTCGAGCAATAATTTTATACATCATAATTATTACAATCAATAAGACATCATGGTAACAAACTACTTAACAGTATAATATTTTAATTTTCAATAAAATATTATTAGCTGAGATACGACATAATAATATATAATATAATAAAATATATATTTATATTATATATTATTATATATATTTGTGCTGTTTTAAGCTCCTTCGGGTATTATCCCACGTATTGTAGTTCTGTTTAAAGTGTAGCTCATTTGTAGGTTCTGTTAAAGTTGTTAGCAACGTTTCAGCAGAATCCTCATCTGCCATCATCAGGCTTCTGTGTGGAAGTGTGTCTCACAGTTCCTCTGTTTTCAAATTTGAGGGCTGGTCTATTCTGAGTTGGCTATTAACCGGTCTGTTTCATTGCTTGGAGTTTGATTGATTGGTGTTTCTGGTTTCTTCTGTCTGTTTTCTGGCTTTGATTGGCTGGCACGCACTCTGTCTTGTGTTGAGCTTTTCATGCAGCTTGGCTTTCGTGTGAAAGGACGGCTGCTCTTCACATCAAAGCTGGGTTTCACCCTGGTGGCCTGGTGGGGCGGGTTTGATTGGAAGGCATCAGAGGGAGTCTGGTCTTGCCTCAAGCGTGTTTGTCTGTTTGTGGTGGGGAATACTTTACTATTTGAGAGTGCAGGCTTCAAATGATGACAGTCCTGCCTGGAATATCTCTTCTATTCATGCTGTCAGGCCTTTTTTTCAATCTCTTATGGCTTCTCTGATGATTCTGTGGCTGGGTTTCTATAGTGGCTAGGGTTTTGGGTGCATTAAGTTGATTTTGTGACCTGTGGTTTTCCATGTGTTGGACTAGTGAGGAGTTGTGTGTGCCAGCTTTTTTACTCATTTTTGTGTTCATCTAGCAGGTATTATTCTCTATTGGTCTGTCCAATGTATGTGGCCGGGCATGATGTACAAGGGAATTTTCGTAATATGCTTGGTTTCCAGGTCAAATTTTGTCTTTGGGGTTCTCAGGATGGCCTGCTATTGTTTTGTCTGTTTTCGAAGGCAGTCTTGATGTGATGCCTGTGTAGTATCTTACTGATTTTATTCTGTAGTACCTCTTATTGTAGGGCAAGACACTGTTCCAATAGTTGTGTTTCTAGGTCTCGTTATGTCTTGTGTATTGTTTTTGGGACAAGCTGGTGATTTTTGTTTTGTTGTGGAAAGCCTTGGCTGTCATATTCAGTCAGGGTGCATAGTTCAGTCTTTATATGTGTCTTAATCTGCCAGGCGTTTGGTTCTGGTAATTAGTGTCTTCCCACAGATTTATCTGTGCTGGGTGGTGGTGGGATTGGGGCGTTGAGGTAGCGTTGGTGTGTGTTTTCTTTTGGTATATGGTGTTGTCCCAGTGTGCCATGCTGTTCTTTTGTGATTAGTAATCTAGGAATGGTAGTTTGTTTGTTTATTTCCGTTTCCATGGTGAACTTGATTTTGGGGTGTGTGTTGTTTAGGTGTGTTAGGAAATTGTTTAGGTTTTCTTTTCATGGGGGCCAATCACAATGTGTCATCGATGTTTCTTAAAGCCATAGTTTGTGTGTGGTGCATTAGCCAGGGCTGCTGATTGAATTCTTCCATGAACAGGTTTGCCAATGACGGGTGACAGTGGTGATCCCTAGGGCTCCTTCAATTTGCTTAGCAAAAACTTAGCAACTTAGCAAAACAACTTACAGCCCCATTGCTTGAAACCGCAGCATTCAATGTAAAAAACTCATACCACTTCTTAGAAATAATCAAAGATCTACACGTAGAACAAGAAGATTCTGCCTTGTAAGTTTGATGTGGTTTTCACTATTCACATCAGGTCCGATAAAAGAAACGTCTCGGAATATCAAAAATAAATACCAACAGCTAAAGACCTTATGGAACTAACAGAACACTGCCTAACAACACATATTTCATATACAAAGGACAAAGATACAAGCAAATGACACATTTGTGATTTGCCCCATGGAAAAAGAACCTTAAACAATTTCCTAACCACACCTAAAACAACACACACCCCAAAAATCCAACAGTTCACCATGGGAAATGAAATAAACAAACAACTACATTCCTAGAATGTACTAATCTCAAAAG
This sequence comes from Laticauda laticaudata, assembly GCA_004320025.1. Taxonomy (NCBI): domain Eukaryota; kingdom Metazoa; phylum Chordata; class Lepidosauria; order Squamata; family Elapidae; genus Laticauda; species Laticauda laticaudata. Next base: position 7,887 of record BHFT01033899.1, read on the forward strand.
AAACAGATGGCACACTAGGACATCACCATATACCAGAAAGAAAACACGCACCAACCGCTACCTCAACGCCAATCCCACCCACACCCAGCACAGATAAATTCTGTGGCGAAGACACTAATTACCAGAACCAAACGGCCTGGCAGATAAGACACATATAAAGACTGAACTATGCACCCTGACTGAAGTTTGACAGCCAATGGCTTCCACAAAAACAAAATCACCCACTTGATCCACAAAAACACACCAAGACATAACAGAGACCTAGAAGACCAACAGACCTATGGAACAGCTGTCTTGCCCTACATAAGAGGTACTACAGATAAAATCAGTAAGATACTACACAGGCATCAACATCAAGACTGCCTTCAAAACAGACAAAAAAATAGCAGCCATCCTGAGGAACCCCAAAGACAAAATTGACCTGGAAAAACCAGGCATATACGAAATTCCCTGTACATCATGCCCGGCCACATACATTGGACAGACAATAGAAGAATAAGTAACCCCGCCTAGATGAACACAAAAATGCAGTTAAAAAAGCTTGGAACACACCTCCTCACTAGTCCAACACATGAAACCACAGGTCCAAACATCAACTTCAAATGGCACCAAAACCCTAGCCACTATAGAAAACCCCAGCCACAGAAATCATCAGAAGAAGCCATAGAGATTTGAAAAAAGGCCTGACAGCATGAATAGAAGAGATGATTCCAGCAGACTGTCAATCTTTGGAAGCCTGCACTCTCAAATAGAAAGATCTTCCAACCACAAACAGACAAACACCTGAGCACAGACAGACTCCCTCTGATGCCTCCAACTCAAACACCGCCCCACCAGGCACCCAGGTGAAACCCAGCTTGCTGATGAAGAGCAGCCGTCCTTTCACACGAAAGCCAAGCTGCATTGAAACCCTCCAACACAAGAACAGAGTGCTGCCAGCCAATCAAAAGCCAGAAAACAGACAGAAGAAACCAGAAACACCAATCAATCAAACTCCAAGTCCAATGAACACAGACCCAGGTTAATAGCCAATCAGAATAGACCGCCTCAAATTTGAAACAGAGGAACTGTGAGACACACTTCCATACAGAAGCCTGATGATGGCAGATGAGATTCTGCTGAAACGTTGCTACAACTTTTTAACAGAACTACAATGAGCTACAACTTTAACAGAACGTACAAATGACGGGATAATACCCGAAGAAGCTAATCAGGGCAACCGTTCTTGACTCAGATTGGACCCTGAGCGTGGCAAGCCGCCTTTGTACACAAATTATATTCAGTTACTGTTTTCTAATTTTAATCCAAAAAGGCAGATGGTAGCACCTCTCAGGCAACCTTGCTTGAAGGCAAAAGCCAAATCAGAACAGTCATGCAGCATAAACTGGCGGGACTGGAACTTCGCGCAGTAAACCTGGCCTTTCGCAACTTCTTCCCCCAGGTACGCGGTCAGCATATACTGATACTGACAGACAATATAAACAGCCAAAAGCTCACATAAACAAGCAGAGGCGACACACAATCGAAGCAGCTAATGCGGGAAGCAGAGCGTCTGTGTCGCTGGCGGAGAACAACATATTTTCCATCAAAGCAGAACACATTTTGGGTCTGTCAAATACACAGCAGATTGGCTAAGCAGGGCCACCATAGATCAATCGGAAGTGGCGCCTCACCCATCCCTGTCCAAGAAGCGCACGGTCATTCAGGGCTTCCTGTATGCATTCCCTCCACTTCTCTGGCTTTCCAAAGTCATCTGGAAAGTTATAGACGACCGAGAGCGGAACTACTTCTAGTAGTTCCTAACTACTAGCACCTTATTGGCCCAGATGGCCATGGTTTGCAGACCTCCACAGTTCTCTCGGTAGCCCCCCTGGAGAATCTCATCAGACAGAATCTCATTAACTCAGGGGCCTCTTCAACATCCGGATCCTCAATGGTTACAGATGTGACCATCTGGAGGGTTGAGCGGAAGTGGTTTCAAGAGTGAAAGCTTTCCAACAAGTTATCGGACACTATCTTAGCCGCCAAACGCCCCTCAACAATTTCGCATTTACAATGCCAGATGGTCGATCTTCTGCAAATGGTGTCGTAAGCTTTCAAACTGATCCTGCCTCTCCCTCTGTCACCCAGATTCCAGAGTTTTTACAGGAGGGACTTGATAAGGGGTTGTCACCTAATACGTTAAAAAGGCAGGTGGCGGCCTTGGCACCAGTTCTCATCACAAGGGCCTCAGTTCTCTTTCACATCACCCCATGCATAAGATCTTTTCTTGAGGAGCCACAATTTATACCCTCCAGCAGTGCACCATTATCCCACCTGCGGACCTTAACAAGGTCCTTGTCACTCTCACTCAAGGTCCTTTCAAACCTTTGAAATCATCAAGTCTCCAATTTCTCACGTACAAGTAGTTTTCCTGGAAGCGATCACTTCGGCTCATCTCAGAAATGCAGGCCCTTTCTGTCAGACAAGATCTCTGTGTTTTTCATGCTGATCGTGTGGTCCTTTATCCGATCCCACATTTATGCCCAAGGTCAATTCAGTTTTCAATAGAGCACAAGAGCTTATTCTTCCAAATTTTTGTCCCAGACCATCACAGAGGATGGAAGACAATGCATAAGCTTGGATGTTAGGCGTGCTCTTGCAAATCTACATCAAGCGCTACAGCGGGTTTCAGAAATCAGAGGCTTTATCGTGTCCTTTCAGCCAAATCTCAGGGTTGCAGGTTTCACCAACTACGATAGGCCATTGGATACGGGCGGCAATAGCAAAAACATATCAGACCCAATCTCTTCCAGGTGCCTAGGGCATAACAGCTCATTCAACAAGGAGTGCAGCAACTTTGGCCAGCATGGGCCACACATGCATCAATAACTGAAATCTTGTCGGGCCACGCTTGGGCTTCCCCATTGCCCTTCATTAGACACTACAAAATTGATGTGTTTGCTTCTGCTGAGGCTTCCTTCGGCAGAAGAGTTCTGCAAAGGGTCCACAGAGACCAGGAGAGGATTCCAGACCAGACGGAGTCCCTCCCAGCGACAGGCCAAGCTTTGGTAGTCCCACTGCTGGATACTCTGAACAGCTCATAGGAGAAAGGGCGTTGGTACTTACCTGATACGCCCGTTCTCTTTGAGCTGTGAAAACAATCCAGCCCCACCTTTTTTCCATCTGGTGGATCCTGTTTTGGCCAATGAATTTTAGAACGTGAGGATGAGAGCGCTTATTTCTCTCGTCTTCGGCAAAACTGGGGAACGCTGAGGAGGAGTCACGTGGGTGGAGGAGAGCATTCCACAAACAAGCTCAGCCTGTGAATGCCCCAGAGGACTAAG
>BHFT01033900.1:0-13226 GCA_004320025.1 Laticauda laticaudata
AGTACACAACGGATGCATCGCGTTTTCCAACGGATGGCAAGCTTTTTTGTCCATTTTACATCCTCTTTGCAACCGTTGGTGTAGTGTGTCATGGGCTTAACAACTAGTTTGTCCAGGGTTAGGTTGGCTGTTGTGGGAGGCATGGCCTCATCTCCATCCTCCAGCTCCACCGCACATATGGGATGAGCCTCCCATGACGGACAACCCAACCCTGGGTGAACTGATTGTTAAATTACCCCCCACACTTTCAAAGTGGATGCTGGGTGCTGTGGCTGGCACAAAGGAAAGAGGAGGATCAGGGAGAAAAAAAGGGAAAGTGGCCTCATCCTTCCCTCATACCGTCTGCTCCATTGTCCTTTTTTCCATTGTAGTTCAGTGCCCAGGATCCACTTTGCTAGTGGGGGTGAGAGGGCGAGGGGGTAATTTAACAACCAGTTCACTTGAACTAGTGGAAACCAACTAAATCCCACCACTGCAGCTAGGTATCCCAATCAGCATAATCATTTAGACGGTCATTGTCTGGGGCTTGCTGAAGAATCAGTGGTGGCACAGTGGTTAGAATACAGTATTGCAGTCTGACTCTGCCCACAGCCAGGAGTTTGATCCTGACCAGCTCAAGGCTGACTCAGCCTTTCATCCTTCTGAGGTCAGTAAAATGAGGAACTAGATATTTGAGGGCAATATGGTGGCTCTGTAAACTGCTTAGAGAGTGTTGTAATGTATATGTCTAAGTGCTATTGTTGTCAAAGTTTATCAGGATTAGTAAATAGCGTGAATGCAAGAATGGCATGGATGGTTTTTTTTCTCACACCCTGATTATGATGAGTAATTTTTTGGACATCACCAGTAATGGGAATAGTTCAGCACTAATACAGTGTGATTGATGTTTTTACATCACCATGGAGACTCATATAATAATGACCAATGAACTTTGAGATAAAGACAGGAGATTGAAATGAGCATAGTTCCAAGAAAAGCTATAATTTTGAGGTGGGTCACTTTTTTTTTAAGTTAAAGACTAGACTTACTCTTTAATTGGAATGGCTCTAAAAACAATAGAGGACAGACAGAAAATCCAGACAGAGCCAGATAAAACTAGGTTAAATAGAGTAAATACAATTATTTCCCCATGTTGTGAAATAATGTTTCTCTTCTGTCGCTTTAAGAATTACCGTTTGATATGTTCTGGATGTACCCATAGTTTTGAAGGAGGGCCATGTGAACCTGGGTTGCAGACTATGCATCTCAATAATGAGAAATTCTGTTCAAATTGAGGGAACTTCTAGTTGCACCTAGATGGGATATTGGCAGTCTTGAGAATTTTGGGAAGAAACTGATTAATAGGTTAATTATGTATCTTCAAGTGGTTGTTGTCTCTTAGCCATCACATTCTAATTAAATTTAAACTCTTGACTTAGTTTACCTTTTCTTGGTTCTATTTTATTCTTTCTTTCTGATGTCTTGCAATGAAAGTACAGATTGTGCAGTCCACAAATTTCCATCTTCTTCTATAGTGGAATGTCTTTGATTCGAAGAAGCCTTCTGCCTTTGATATGTGTCCTTACAACACAATCTTACAGATATCTACTCAGAAATAAGCCCCATTTGTTCTTGAGTATGACAGAGTAATATGTGAAAAAAATTACCATGTTCTTTTCCCAATTTGTTATAAATCGCTAACTAATGGAATACCCAAGGGAGACATTGTCTCTCCAATATCACTGTAACCTTGCTGCTTTTTTTTTCAATAGCCAAACCATTCAGAATAAGGTCATCTATCACAATTCTGAAATTGTGTTCCCTTCTCAAAGTCTGATTTCAATTTCTTTGCCTCATGCAACCCACCAGCAAATGCTAGCGGACATTTAAGGGGACTACAGTGATGTTTAAATTGTGGCATTGTAGATAGCAGTTGCAGGTTGTCTGTGTTTGTGTAACAGTATTTAACTGCCTATATATGTAGATAGCCTGCTGGACTTTGCAAAAAGCCACGTCCAAGTTTCACAACATCCACTTAGGGGTATGAATCGTTGTTGATTCTAGTGGATGCAATTCCACTAGAATCATCACCCAACCAAATAGGTTTCTCATGTCTATTAGATCTGAGTTTTTTAACTTTGGCAACTTTAAGTTATGTGAACTTCAAGTCTATGTAATTTTGAAGTCCACAAACAGTTAGTCCTGAACTTATGACCACAATTTAACCCACAATTTCTGTTAAGTGAAACATTTGTTAAGTGAGATTTGCCCCATTTTACGACTTTTCTTGCCACAGGTGTTAAGTGAATCATTGCAGTTAAGTTAATAACCTGGTTGTTAAATGAATCTGGCTTCCCCATTGACTTTGCTTGTCAGAAGATCACAAAAGGTAACAGATAACAGATAATTAGAGTTGCAAGGGACCTTATAAGTTATCTAGTCCAGGGATCACCAAACTTTTGGATCTCAGGGACCACCAAACTCATACTTTTAAATCCTGAGGACCACTAATACGATTTTTTTTAAAAAAATTAATATATTATATATATATTTGTTTTCTTAAGTTTTTGCGGGTACTTACATGTATGCTGTTCAGCTTTGCTCGGGTATTTTCCCATGTCCTTGCTACAACTTTAAAAGCACAGCTACAAGGATGTGGGGTCTTTTCCCGTGTAAGATTAAGAGTATCTTGGGAACATTTCGGCGAGGTCCCACTCGCCATCCCCAGGCTGGTGCTTTCGGCTTCGTGCCAGTGCAAGCAGTGTGTGATCGGAGCTGCCATCTCTCTATAAATACTGGTGGTAGGTGGTGTGCAGACTGTCTTCCGCGTTGGCTGTTGTTGGGCTGTGTGCTGGTTGGCATCGCTGACTCTCTAGATTTGTTGATGAGTTATGTTGGTCAGCTTAATGGCGTGTTGATTGGCCTTGTGAGTATCGTTGTGAGATATCCTGGATCTGTGCTGCAATCTTCCTGGTTCTTTTGTTTATTGATCTTTCCCATTAGCGCCCTTGTGTTCCTTAATTCGTTGAGGTTAATGGGTGCTTACTCGTGAGGCTTGCCACGTTCTTTGTCTCTCGATCATTGTCTCCGTATTCCTGTCTTGCCGTTTTAATCTTATGGATCCGTTTGTGTTGCAGATCTCCTTTTCCATAGCCTCCTGCATTACTGCTAAAGCTTGTTAATGAGTTCGTTAACCTTATGGACTTATTGCTGTGTCATCCGTGGTCTTGTGCTTGATATCCTCGGTTCACTTGCTAAGTGGTGCAACTTTCTTGAGTTCTTGTAGCTGTGTAATTTCCTGATTTTTCTCCACTTGTGATTATCCTGAGCGCATTCCGGCTCGTGATGTAGTATTCTGATGTTTTTAGTCTGCTTCGATTTGTGTCTTGGTCTTGTCCTTGCATTGCGGTTTTTTGTTTTGGTAGGGGTACAGCTGGCGAAAGCCCACCGTGCGTCTTTTCTGGATGTGGCTCGTTTATATATGTCTCTGGGCTCTGGCGTCTGAATGACGGATTGCGCATTTGGCTATCACCATTTCGGGTCTGCGTCATTGTTTCGTGACTGCACTATTTGTTCCTTGACTATGGTCTTGTTCTCTGCACTGTGCATGTTACTCTCACCTGCTTGAGTTTTTGTCCAAATGTATGTGCCTCGGGCAATGCTTGCATGATTATTTCATAACTTCTTGTTTTTCTAGCTGGCATCTTGTCTTGGTCTCTAGCGATTTTGTTTATTTCTGGTCATCCAAGAGCTGCTCCTCCATATTTGTTTCGTTTGTGGAGAATTTTGCTGATTTTGTCTGTGGTGCCTTTGATGTAGGGGAGGAGTGCGATACTGTTGTCTTGTTCTATGTCTTTGTTTTTTGGGGGTATCTCCAGAACCAAACGCCTAGCTGACAAAGACCACCTGAGAACAGAACTACACACCCTCACTAACATATTAATTTCCAACGGATTCCAAAGAAATATTATCACCAATCTGATCCAAAAAGCGATACCCCCAAAAAACCAAGACACAGAACAAGAACTCACCGCAAGAACTCAAGAAGTTGCAACACACACACACATACACACACACACACACACATGATACACACACAGAGAGAGACACTTATTTAATTATAACAAAAATGTTAATGCTTAATGATAACAAAATAAAACTTTGCAGGCTGGAAGCCTCCCTCCACCTGGCACTTTCCAAAGAGACAGACGAATGGGCGGCATGTGTGTGTGTGTGTCTGAGCTGAGGGGGCCTCGTGGTGGCTTTGCCTGCGTTTCTGAGCCTTCAATGTTGGAAGAGGCAGCAAGCGCTGGAAAAGGGGAGAGCTGTGCATGGCTCTGTCTCCCTTTCCTGCATGCATGTGGGTGGGGGGGAGGAAAGAGAGAGAGACGGGAGCAATTCAAAGCTAGAGAACTAATGGGGAAGAGCTGTTAGTGGGCGCTGATAGTGGGGGAGGGGACTGCTGTTGCTGCTGCTGCCACAGGGTGTAGGAGCTGGTTGGCACGTGCATCTCAGGAGCCTGACTCCGGGATCCCTCAGAGAACCAGAAGGTGCAAGAACTGCACGACCCAGATGAATTGCTTTTGGGGGTCATTTCTTCTGTGGCCCACCAAAATTTTTCCACGGCCCACCGGTTGGCGACCTCTGGTTTAGAGAGTGTGAATGACACTCCTCATTCCCCTTGACTATGCCAGATTAATGTAGGATACCATATTTGAAGGCAGTAGTTTGAAGAAATCTAATGTAGATTTGGAGGCCTTTTTCCTCAGAACAAGATTTATATTTCAGTTTTAGACAATTACTAGTTTTTGTGTATTCAGCATCACTGAAAGTTCCATCAGCAGCACTTAAAAACTCCATTAGACTGGTTCTCTCCAAATGTTAAGAATTAAAACCATTTATTCTTGGTGTGACTTTCAGGAATTGTTGAGTAGAATTCTATGATTTTTGTTATTGTCTTGATTAAATAGATTCACTAAAAGGAAGACATTTCTCTGGCATCACTGCAATAGCAATATAGTACTTACCTATTATCTGAAGTGTTTCAGTAACCCTAATGGGACTTGGGGAAATATTTTCACATACTTCCAATTCTGAAGTTGTAGGTGAAAAATAGATAGGATAAAGTGAGCTACAAACTATCAGCCCTCCTGGGTAAACCAGGTGGGTAACATGACTACAAGAGCAAAATCCACTTTATTGTAAGCCTACATTAACAGAATCTTTCAAGTCTGAAGGTACAAACTTCCAGGCACCACTTTTAGCTGTCTTATCCATTAGGGTGAATCCTTTCTAAATTTCTTTCTCTGACTAGTAAGTAACTATGGGCTCCTCCTCTCTTATCCATTCATTCCCTAGACAGCATTTCTTTCTCTCATCCCAAGTTGCATTCCATTATGCAAATACTGCATCACTGCCCCCTTTGTTCACTGTGATACTTACTTCAAGCCTAACCTATCACTCTGCAAAAAGAAGAATGGATGGCAACAAGCCCCAAAGTTTGTGGAAGAGGGAAGAAGATGGAGTACTGTACAACAAGCAACACAGAGAACAGCAAGCAATGTGCTGGCCAAGGCGTTCCTCTTAAATACTGCTTAAACCATTTAACTAGTAAGAAGGATTTGAGAAATAGAGAGATTTGTATTCCTGCACATTACTTGCTCTTTTAAAAACTGCCAATTCCAAAGCTTCTTGTACACAGGAAGGAAGTTCAATAGCAAGAGCATCAAAATCTTATAATCAAGGTCACAGATGCCTCTGGGGGAAATATCAGGGGTTTTTTGGGTGATGGTGGTATAAATTACCTCTGGTTATTTAATTACACGATTTTCTTAGAAACTAACTCAGCTAGCTTTCAGAGGAATCTTACATGCTCCCAGTGACAGTGTCAAAAAGCTCAAAGGATGTTTCCCTAAGCTAAAATGAAGCAAGTTTTCTGTTTCATCAATTGAATGTGAACTTGCAAGAGATGACTTTGGGGAAATCATTCATGGCTTTGCAAGAAGCAAGTGTCGGCAGAATAAAGCTTTAAAATGAATTGGTCTGTTTATGAAATGTTATCAGTTGAGCTCTTCCATTACGAAAACAAAATCAAAAGATGGGTAGGATAATACTTTATTGGGACTAAGGAACAACCGAGAACTTAAAAAAAGGGTCAGCAAACTTTAGAGGATTCTTCTTCACACTGGGAATTATGTTAAGAAAAACTGTAAAGGAAAGTGTTTGAAGACTTGATGGAAAAGCCCCAGGAAGACCATGATGTAATTTCAGAAATATATGGTAAGAAAATGTAATTTCAGAATTAAATGAAAATGTTTTCCTTCACAGGACTGTATATATAGATGTGGCTGGGGCTGTAGGAAAATGTGTTGAAGAGAAATCATATTATGCATATATTAAAGCATGGATGTCTGCAAGGCCTGGAAACTGAATATAAGTCATCTTAGCGAGCTGACACTGATCCTTTGATTGGAGCTCAAAAACTTTTGGTTCAAAATCCCAAAATAATTTGTTAGCTAGAATGCCCCTTTCAAGATAAAATGCTGCCATTCATCTTCTCAAATGAGAAATCACACATGGACCCAATAAATTATATTTCTTCATACCTGGATAACTGAACTGGAATAACTTTTTAAACTATCTGGTTAGGTTCACACAAAATGCTAAGCCATTCTGTTCATTTGTGGCTTTTAGTTTACTGTCTCTCTGTATGGACACATTTAAAAGTATGTTGTGGGAGCTGTCATGCAAGCCATATATCAGTCACAACACACAGATCCCTTAATCAGGTAATAAACTGGGTAAGACTGCTTTCTGTTGATCCTGGAAAATTAACTGCACTCTTGGTCAAAATAACAATTAACTATTGTTTTGTCGTACAGTTGCTAGATTCCCATTTCACTATTGCAACGTAAATTTCTTTTTTCTTTTTTACATTGAAAATTCTCATAGTTCCAAACCCATGCCGGGTTACACATACTGGCCAAAGTACAGGTTCTTTTGGATTATTTATTTAGGTCATAATGTACTTTCATGGGGGGGAGGTGAAAATTCAATTAAAACCATGAGGAGAAATTAGTTCTTTCATCTCCAGGCTAGAATGACTAAAAGGCTTATGTAAGTGAGAGGACAGAGCCTGGAGTCAATATCAAGCTTAAATGTTACCTTTGGAAGCTAGCACTGCTGAAACCACCACTGAGGGCAGATTTATATGTAATTGACAGTGCCTGCAGATATAACTGTGGCCTCTTGGGCAGATGTGATGTTGATGGTGAACTGGCTTGTCTGCTAATCCTTTCTGGAAGCATCATCAGGCTGCTAGAGATGTTCGGATGCTGGATTAAGTAGGAGTTTGATCTAATCTGGCAGAATTTTCCACACGTTATAACAGAGTAAGTCAACTCTAAATAATTTTCTTATCCAAGGACACAGTTGAAAATACTGCATTCTGAAAATTGATTTAGTCATCACTTCAATTTTTGAACATGTATGACTTTAGATAGATACTTTTCCCCAAGGTAATTGACCCCTTTCCACAATGAATGGTAACTGGCTACCTCATAGGTATAAATACAAAGATATTAAAATATAAGTACAATGGTGATGATAGATAATATAATACTTCTTTTATATTGTAATGTAAGACAGATCTTAACAATATATGCGAGCACACAATGCAGGAAAGTAATTATGTAAGAGCTTTGTTAAGTGGTTCTTTCCTTTGAGGGAGACATTGCCTGCAGGCACCCACTTCCAAGAGTAGTTGCCAAGTTATTTTTAGCCAGAGAACAAACTCAGATAGCAGGAGAATTACTAAGGTTTCATATACTAAAACAGCCCCTTAACTCATTTATTTTCTCCTCTTTTTTCTTCTTATAACTGCACCTCAATTAGACTTGCTAACCCAGAGGGAAGCCTCTATCAGGGACTTTGGCTTGGCTACAAGCAATGAAGCATAATTAACAAATAATCAAGCAATGAAGGTCACTCCTAATTGTTTGGCTAAAGAGCTAAAATGTCTCCCAAGGTCTACCTGAAAAATGGGAAAGAGATTGATTGGAACTGTGGGAAGCTTAGCTTTTGGACTGGCTGATAAATGCTACTTCACAGAATAAAGAGTAACTGATTATATCCATCACTACTACATAATATGGTGTGGCATACTACCTCGTATACCTTTTTAAAGGAATATACAGTATGATAAATGTGTGTGTGTGTGTGTAAAATAATTTATTGTCCAATACAGTATTCTCAAACTTGTCAACCTTAATACAGGTAGTCCTCCACTTACAACAGTTCATTTAATGACTATTTGAAGTTACAACAGTACTGAAAAAAGTGACTTATGACCATTTTTTTAATAGTTATGATCCTTGTAACATCCCCATGATCATGTGATCAAAATTCAGACACTTGACAACTGATTCGTACTTATGACTGTTGCTGTGTCCCAAAGTCATGTGATCACCTAGGGGACTGGAGGCCAAAACAAATGAAGAACGGTTACAGGAACTGGGCTTGGCTAGTCTAGTGAAGAGAAGGACCAAGGGAGACATGATAGCGGTCTTCNAACCTGGAAGTAAGGAGAAACTTTCTGACAGTGAGAACAATCAACCAATGGAACAGCTTGGTTTCGGAAGTTGTGGGAGCGCCATCACTTGAGACCTTCAAGAAGAGATTGGACTTCCATTTGTCAGAAAACTCCTGAGTTTTCTGATGTGATGTCCGGAGCGGGTGGCTGTGATGTAGCATTCTGGGTTTTAGTCTGGGTTCGAGTTTGGGGTCTGGGTCTGTGTTCTTGGCATGTGTCAGCTTGTTTGGTTTTGGGGTCGGGGTGCGACAGCTGGCTAACTACCACTCCAAACTATCCAACCTACTCCAAGACCCCGCTTACAAACTCTGAATACTGACCTCACCACCTACCTAGAAAAAAACACCAAATCCAAAATAAAAGCATCTCCCATAAGTGTAGAGATCCAGCAGAGAATCATCCCCAGAGAAAAATCATCCAGATGCCCTAAGCTCTATGGCCTCCCCAAGATAGAAGTTAGGCTAGGCAAGCACCGTGTTCTGTAGGTTTGGGAAATGAGGTCTTGTCCAATGCTGCTTGGACTTTGTTTGGCGTGTGAGGAATAGTCTGGGTCATATGCAGGAACGGGTGGTCTGGGGAGCGCAAGCGGAAAGGCCCTCATTCTATCCAAGCAAGCTGGGTGGCAGTTCTGTTGGCGGTATTTCACGGGTTCGTCGGAGTCTGTGGGCGTGGGATGGCGATCCAGTGGCATCTGGTGGCAAAATGCGTGAGAATCGCGGTGGCAGTTCGGTGGTGAAGAGGAGCATACAAACGTCGGCGTTCGAAAACATAGTAACCGTGAGTAGTTGACTGGAATTTGATGGGTGGAAAAGATGGGGGACTGCCTAAGTATAGCTGCTGGAGCTCCCTGGTAGCCCGGTAGCCTTGGTAGGGGGAGAGGCCTTGAAGGACAAAGCCACATTGGCAGCACGAGAAAAGGGGGCAATGGAGATCTGTTCATGTGTCTGGCTCAGGAGTCAGTCAACCCTGGTGGGTTTGTGTCGGTTAGTGGAGCAGACCTGGACTGGGTGCGGCAGGCTCAGCATGGTGTCAATGGAGCGAGATTTGTGGGAAGAAGACAGGACCTGTTCCTTGATCACTGAGTACGTCAGTAGATTTAGGACATATTCGAATAGCTGTGGGGGTCTTTAAGCTGGATCGAGTACTGTTACTTGTCTATTTAGGGATGAAGAAGAGGTGTCGGCAGGCTGTACATATTGCATGGGTCATGGTTGGACAGGTGATTCGTGGGAAGCCGTCGGGTGATGTACCAGCTATATGAGAGAAGAGGAGATCTAACACTGCTTCTGACCTGCGTGTCACCTGATCTTATCCAGTCAGGTCGACAGTGTCGTATGGAACTCTGCCCTCCTCCGGTCTGCGTATTCATGCCTCTCTTCCTGCTCTCTGTGGAGACGAGATGGAGACTGATGAAGCAGGTGAGGCTCGAATGGGTTGGTTCTCTGGTGGAGAAAGTGCCTTTCCTTGCTCCCAACTGCGTCAGGGTCTACTCCACAACGTTCCGCGTACGGGGAGTGCCAGCTTGGATATGGGTGCGTTCTCATTTTCTGTTCGCAGAATTCTCTAACTGGACTTCTTCTGATCGTAATTACCATGTGGCTAGAGGGATACCAGTAAGGAACCCGTCAAGACAACAGGATATCTTTGTATTATCTCATTTAGTGGCTAGGGCCCGAAGTTCTATAAAGAGAAACAATTGGCTCTCTGCGGCTGGCCTGAGAGAGACGTGAGTCAGAGGTCGGTCGTGGTGCCATTAACCTCCATGACGTTGATGTTGGTGGTGGTGTATCTGTACCTGTCTGACGCGTTTTCACCGTGTTTGCACACATAAGGGAGACGATGGAGCAGGTGATTCTTGCCATTCAGTTTTCCGAGCTGTGATTGGTTCTCTTCTTAGCGGTCTCGCATTCTTATTGCTTGTTGGATTCCCACTCTAGATGCGGACCCTAGCCAGGATTGATTGGCAGGTGCAGGCTTCGCCCGTACCAGCGAGTGGTTGACACTATATTCTCGTCTAATAGTGGTCTGTCCGGAATGGTCTAGTCTCAGGTAGGCCAGCGGACCCCAGGAGCAATGATGTACAAGGACGCACATTACGTAGAATAAATGAGCAATATGGCCTTGGTTTTTCCAGGAGAAAAAAGAAAAGGAGCACCTGCCGATCAAGATGTCATGTCCCAGACTGGCTCTCTCGCCGTCTCTCTTCGTCCAAGGCAAGCCATGCTTACTATTGTGTCTACAAATAAAACAAAGCCTGTGTCCCTTCCGCCAAAAGTATACTTGTGCGCTACCCTCTGCCATGTTCCAGCCATCGTCACTCTTCATGTTCCTCTTTCGAATGGGAGTATTGCCTCCTCTCCCATTCGTCGTTCTCGTCCGTCATTCCTCTTCCTCACACTCTGGCACGCCATCTCCTCATGAAGGCTCAATGGTTGTAGGAGGCTGCTAGCCTCCAGCACACTCACCATCAGTTCTGGCTGCTATTTTAAGTTATTGATGCTGTTCTTGAAGGCGACAGAACAACAATACAAGAATAGCAGCAAAAAAGCAGCAACCAGCAGCACCAGGATCAGCAGCACGCCAGAGTAAAGAGCTATCCATCCCCAGCGCCATGTGTAGCAACAGCTATGGATCTGATATCAGGCGAGACCCAGCAGAGTAAGCTCTCATGCAGGCAGCCTTGACGCCAGTGTAGCGAACCAAGTGGAAGCATCACCTTATGCAAGCTTACCGCAGGGGCACCGGCAAGTACGCAAGAAGCAGGGACCCAGCTCATAGAGTAAGCTAACTCGAGCTGAAGCTTATCTATGCTCAGCCAGGAGCAAGCGCCACGCACGAGTAAGCACCAGCGAGAAGCACCAGCACAGAAGAGTCAGCACCCCAGCAGGCCAGAAGCACCAGCAGAAGCAAGAGTAGGGCCAGGGGGTGGGAGAGGTGGCGCTCATGTCCCCTCCTTGCCATGCGGTCTTGTCAAGCAGATAATGGCAGGAGGCTTTCTCTAATCCACATGGTGTTAGGGCTGGCTGGCTGGCTTGGCTTGCGAAGCTGTGTCTGGCAGCAGGTCTTTCCCTCTGAATGGTGACCTGCTTGCGAGCTGCTTTCCCTCTTATATTCCGACGGGGCTGGATGGCAATGCGCTTCAACACGACCGCTTGCCCAGACGCTGAATGCTCATGCGTCCGCTATGGCATCCGTTAGCGCCTTACTGCTCTGCATTCTGCTATATACCGTCTCGCGGGCATCCGCTTAAGCATCCGTCTTCATGCTGTCCGCTTCGCTGTTCGCCCCCGTGTGAAAGGGCCCCGGTCGGGAGTGCCATCCTACTCGCATCCGCTTTCTATTTAGCTAGGGTTCGGTGAGAGCATCCGTTTTTACATCCTGGGCTTACGATCCGTTCTCCGTCCGTTTCCTTTCCGTTGTTGTCCCCTGCTGCTTATGGCAAGTTCTGGGCACTTTGGAGAGGCGATTATCACTACGGATGGAACATTTCTCGTCGCCTGTGTTCCTTTTTTACACAAACGTTTGCACCATGCGGGCAATGTGACAGGCTCCTTTTAGTGATGGGTGTTGTAGTTACCCTGTTCTCCAAGGGTTGGTCTTTGTTGGTCTACGGCGTTTTGGTTCTGGGAGATGACAGGCTTGACTACGGAGTTGACTGTGCAGCGGTGGTGATGGGATTCGTGCGTCTTAAGTACGCGCATTGGTGTGCATATATTCTTACGACGATGACGATGGTGGTGTCATAGGGAAGCCTAACTGTCTTTTTTTCGTGCTAAATTAGGACGTCCCTAGGAATAGACAATGTTGGTTTTTGGCTTGGTCGTAGTTTTCTCCAAGGGCCGAGTTGTGAATTGTATTTTTGGGGTGTAGATTTTAAGAGGGTGTGAGGAAGTTGGGTCTCGAGTTTATTCTTTCCTGTGTGTGCCTCTAAATGTTTTGTATGAAAGTGTCATGTCTGAAACAAGCTACTGATTATTGGAGCTAGCGTGATTCTCATGGCTTAGTACTGTTCCGGAATTTGCTAGATGCAGTATGGTTTCCAAAAGTGTTCCATGTTATAGACTAAGTGAATGGACGGGTGGAGACGGTTGATCCCGAGGTGGCGTGACTCCTTCTATCTGTATATCGTAATCTTGTACGCATTGTTGGAACACTGACAAGTACCTAGTGGGTTAGGCAGTGGTTTGGCAGATCTAGGATTGTGTTTGGGGGGGTTGTGGTATTGATTATTGGATGGCTGTAAGGTCCTACTTTGATGGAAGGTTAACATTAAGAGGTGAAGAGCAGAAACAGAAAACAAAAAAGAAAAAAAAGAAGATACTATAAATACATTCAGACAGCCTGAATAATGTGGCCAGAGTAGATGAGGGATTATTTTCTGCATGGAAACAGCCGTGCTTACAACTTTAACCCAGAACATTGTTATGACATTGAAGCTCACAGTTGGTTACGCTGGGTTTAGTAGGTTATGTTTCTTATTGATGTTCTATGAAGGGTATGGAGAAAGGAGCTTTTTGTTTACACAAACTAATATGATGGTAGATGGGATGCTTTGGGTGTTTATGGGCTGGAGTTGTTTTGGGAGAAATTTGGCAAGATTCTTTAGAGGTGAGGCCTATGGAATGCTGACTGTGGCATCTGAGTGGTACCCTTCATT
>BHFT01033906.1:0-17032 GCA_004320025.1 Laticauda laticaudata
TTATTGCCGTGGCAAACTTGACCTTGATCATCTATTAACTGTGGTATTTTCCTTGATTCTTTTTCCTTTCTCAATTTTCTGAAACATTGCTACAACTTTAAAAGCACAGCTACAATGACGTGGAATAATACCTGAAGGAAGCTGAACAGCATACATATATGTGTGTGTGTATATATGTATATATATGGTATTCAACTGTCTTCGGGTATTTTCCCACGTCATTACAGTTGTGCTTTTAAAATTGTCGTGACGTTTCGGCAGAATCTCATCTGCCATCATCAGGCTTGTGTATCTGCCAATACATCATGCAGTCCTAAATGCTTGGGAAGTGTTCGACTATGATTTGTGATACGAAACCCAGCATAGTTATCTTGTTTGCTGTGTATACTATTGTTTTTTGTTTATATACTAATAATAAATACAAAAACAGAAGATAACACATAGTAAGCCTGCTCTTATCTGGCACTCACACTGCCACCTTAGTATGTCAAAGGGTGAAAAGGAATTATCACCAAATTTGAAATACAGAATACTTAGCTACAAAAGTAGTAGCAATAGCACTTAGACTTATATACTGCTTTACAGCGCTTTACTTTTGAAGTAGTTTTTTGAGTCAGCATATTGCCCTCAGCAATTTGGGTCATTTTACCCACCTCGGAAGGATGGAAGGCTGAGTCAACCTTGAGCCTGGTGAGATTTGAACTGCCAAATTGCAGGCAGTCAGCAGAAGTAGCTGCAGTATTGAACTCTAACCACTGTACCACCGTGGCTCATAATAGAAGTTTCCTTCTCAGAAATCTAAAATAATAGATCCCATGTTTAGTTTATCCTGTTTTTCCTAGTTCAGTTCCTAGCTTAACAATTTCTCTGTTTCACAATATGTTTCACAATATTGTACAGTATGAATTGGGTAGTACTATTTTCAGTTTTAAATTTTATGTATCCCAAACATTGTTAGAAATGGAAGTAATAAGAGTCACATCAGCAAGGATATTTCCAACCTCTGGGATATTTAAGCAATGTCTTCACTTTATATATTCTTGGGGTTTTTTTGCATACCCATTCTCAGGTAGCTTAAAAACCACACAATTGATTGTTTTAACATTCTGCTTTCTTCTTCTTTTTTCTTTTGAGTTTTTATTGACCCAGATGCAGGGAACATAAGCTGCTTCCTCTCAAGTTATTATTTTCTTTTTTCCATAATGCTTTGATAAATGGATTTATTTGACATGTGTAGTAACCAAGTGTTGTTTTCTGGATTCTTTTGTATATTTATTTCATTAAAATTACACACATGTATGGACCAACACAAGCATACTATTCAAATAAAGTCCTTCACTGGCCTTTATTAATTTGTTTCTCTCTAGGCAAATATCTCTGTGGCTGCAAACTCACAGGTCCTTCAGGTTCATTTTCAAGCCCATTCTATCCTTCAAACTACTCAAACAATTCTTACTGTGTTTGGGAGATAGAGGTAGAGGAAAGACGTCATGTAGAACTCAGATTTGAAGATTTCAGGTAATAAAGGATCTGCTAGTTCAACAATGAAAATACTGTTGAATCGTTTTATTGATCTGCCACAAACTCTTGCTTTAGTTACAAACTTTTGCAACTAAACATATTTCATAGATTATATTTGGAAAGTTTTATGGGAACTATCCCACAGAATGCAGGGCATTTTCTCAATCCTTCTATCCTATAATAGAGTGATCTATAAACTAGAATATGTGTCTATGATTTTAATAATACCATTATTATCGATTATCCTAAGACTGCAAGAATACAAAGACCTAAGAATAATTGTCATGCCCCTGGTGGAGACTGATTCTGAGGGAGAGGATGAACAGCCAACAGGAAGTGGAAGGATGGCTCCAGAGGTTGTGGAGGAGGCTCGGGAAGGGCAGAGGCCAGCTGAGCAGGCATACAAGGACCCAGGCCCATCCTAGGGCACACAGGGAGGAGAGGATAAGGGAAAGACATGGTCTACTCAGGAGGAGAGGGCCCTGATCCTCTTCATGGAATGCAGCTATGAGAACTGCATAAGAGTTTGGACCTGCGTGCTAGCAAACACTGGAAACAAAGAGTGATTTATTCCTGGATGGGGTTTATCTGGGTTGGTGTTCTTCCAACGGACTATACCTGGTTATCCTCTTGAAGTTTGTAATTAATTGTCCTGGTCTGTTGTGGATTTTTTTCCAGTGCAGGTTGTTTTTTGTTTTTTATTGCTTCGTTATCGGCTCTTTGAGTTGGACTGTTTTTATTTGGTTTGAAATGTTATTTCAAAATTTATCCTCCAAATGTGAACAATTGAACTGTGAAGCCAAGTTGAAGGCATTAAAGAATATTTATGTTACATTTGTGGGACACTCTAGGTCATCACAATAATATATACATATACAAACATACATGCACGCACGTGTACATACACACACACACATATGTGTGTATGTGTGTGTGTGTGCTTTTAAGTTTTCGTGGGTACTTACATGTGTGCTGTTCAGCTTCCTTCCAGTATTATCCCACGTCATTGTAGTGCTTTTAAAGTTGTAGCAACGTTTCAGCAGAATTTCACCTGCCATCATCAGGCTTCTGTATTGAGTTCGTATGTGGGTCAGGCTATCACAGCCGTGAGTTTTAAATTTGAGGCTAGCCTACTGCTGTGCCAGGATGGTTTTTTCTACATCCTGATTGGTTGGGAGTCTTGGTCTGTGTTTATTGTTCTTGGAGTTTGTTTGATTGGTGTTTCTGGTTTCTTCTGTCTGTTTTGTGGCTTTGATTGGCTGGCAACACTGTGTTCCTGTATTGGAGGCTTTCAGTGTAGCTTGGCTTCACGTGAAAGGATGGCTATTATCTATTAGGAAGCTAGTGTTTATATGTGTCTTGTCTGCCAGGCGTTTGGTTCTGGTGATTAGTGTTTACTACTTTAAAAAATATGGAAAGGACTTCAATACTTTTTTCCTTCTGTCCAATTTCTGCTTCACTATTTTTGTTCTCAATATATGAGGCATTAACCAATGGCACCTTGGAAAATAGCAAAGGAATAGAGGATGCATAAGGCAAGAACATTTCAGTTGTAGCTGAGAATTCTTAAAATAATAACTGATTTGAAGTAATTTTTTGTTTGTTTGTTTATGACCTACAGATGCCTCTTTTTGAAAGCAGATTGTAATGGCAATTTAACTGTACTAGCTTTATACCAGGAATTCTAATCTTCAAAACATAGGATCTCTAACTGTCTATAACCTCACTAACTCTAATCAAATTTTAGCATTAGATGTGATGGAGTATTATGCATTTTTGCATTTTAGTACATGCTTAAAATTTATAAGTATTTGTATTTATAGTATTATAGAAGATGCATATATCATGATATAGCCTCCCACTAGAAATAAGATTGAACCCACATTTTTTTGTTTTTAAAAACTGAATTGTTAGAGACAACTTATGCAAGATAAAACAATACCATTTTATTTTACTACTTTAAAATGCATATAACCAAGTTCATAAAATATAAATAAGTTGTATTGCTTACTGGCATATGGTTATGGTTAATCACCTAGAGTTCCCCTACAACTAGAAATAAAATAATAAAATAAAGTATAATTTCTTTAGATTTAATTTTGTGGTGAGCAACTTTTCTATCCTGGGAGCTTAACTTTTTGAAGAAGGCAAGATAATTGATATAACGTGGGTGGACCATTTTTTTTTCTTCTTCTTCCATCTGAGGAGTTTAGATTTATCACTCTTGAAATTCTGCTATATTGTCTTCAGGCTCACAGAAATACTTTTTGCACGTTTTGTGCCTCAGAACTGAAGCAAGGTTGTACTTGGTTTGGAAGAAGGACAAGGAAGGAATTCGGATGTTTCTGGGTATTGTTGGATGCCTGGTTGCCCACCTCTGCTTTAATAGAACAACTTTTGTGGGAATATTTGGGAAAGGACAGCTTTAACATATTTTTAAAAACACTCATCTTTTCCTCCGCAGAGTGGAAATTACCAGGTTCTGCATGCTTGATTATGTGGAGATCTTTGATGGCCCTTTTCCAACATCCACTTCATTTGGAAAAATTTGTTGGAATCCACGAAAGAGATACTTATCCTCAACAAATAAAATGAGAATTGTATTTATAAGTGATTCTAGCGTGAGTGAAAAAGGCTTTCTTGCATACTACCGAGAAGTGCCTCCAAGAAAAACTGTGATTACAAGTAAGGCTGCTTCACAGTTATCATTCTCTTGTCCAATTTCTGTATTATTACCAGTAACTTGGGTATTGCTGCACTTCTTTTCCTTCCTTCCTAAAAGAACCCTTATATTTTACAGACATCTCAATTGAATATTTTAGTCCCTTCAATATACAGAGGGCCACTTTGGTGAACTGGTTTTCTGTATCCTACAAATATAAAACTAAGGTTGTTGAGAGTGTAGAAATAAAAAGAAAGCTGCAAAGTGGATGAGCGTTTGTTGCTGCCCAAGTTTTCCATCTTTGTTTTTTTGGGGGGGAGTAGGGTCATTGCCATGTTGTTTTTATTATTTGGTAGTTCTGCTTTCTTCTGAGCTCCAATAGTTGGGAAGCAGGCAACATACAAACTGAATGCATTTCACAAGGAGTGGGACCTACAGCAGGCCCTTCAGACTTCCAAATTTGATTTTGGCAAAGGAGTCCAGAATATCCTAAGACAGGGATGTCAAATTCAATTTTCACTGAGGGCCACATCAGAGTTGTGTCTGACCTCAGAAAGCCGGGGGTAGGGGTGGCCATGGTGCTAAGGCAGGACTTCCCTGGGATCCTCCCTCATTCTCATTATAATCTGCTTGCTTGCTTCCTTTTTGTCTTTCATTTCCTTCGTTTTCCTTTCCTCTTTATTCTTCTTTCCTTCTTCCTTTCCATCTTTCCTTATTTTTCCTTCCTTGCTCTCTTCCCATCTTCCCATCTTTTTCTTTGTCTTTAATCTTTGCCTTTCTTCTTTCCTATTCCCTTCTTGCATGCCGAAATGCAAAACATTTCTCCTTTTGTTTTGTTTTTAGTTTTGATAGCCCTCTGCCAGAAAAAATGGAGCTCGGGGAGGTCATGTGCAGCCCCCCCCCGCGCCCCATTTTCAATTGCAATGAACTCATGCAGCCAATGAAAATGGAGCTCGCAGAGGGCTGCAAGAGACCATCATGGACAAATATGGGATGGGGAGGGCATGCATGCTCCCCCATGGTCTATTTTCACTGGCAGAAGCACTGTGGTCTGGTCCTTTGCTGTTTTCAGGTCAACCCCATGGGCGAGATCTGAGCACCCCACAGACTGGATCCAGCCTTTGGGCCTTGAGTTTGATACCCCTGTCTTAAGAACTTGCTTTGGGCATGATCAAGGTATTTTCAATACTTTTTTGGTCCAAAATGGCCACTTCCTGTGAAGAGGCTCCAGTTGCCCACTGTCACAAACCTTAAATATTTTTTCAATGACAAGCTAGCTGAATTGCTTAAATGAAACAAATGGAATTTGGTCTCTCGCAGCCATTGCCTCATCTGCTCCATAAGTGGTCATGTCACCACTGACTCCAGCAGCATCTCTTACCAAACTGAGAAGAAAACTCCCTCCTTGTCTCTACTGCTCTGGCTTCTTTTATATTTCTTTCTTCTGGACCCGGCTTGACAGCTTGCAAGTACTTCTAAGGACATTTAAACTCCTTTTTCTTCCTTTCTCTGCAGATACGTATGCACCTAGATTGACAACTGGCAGTCAGATCATTGCAGAGAGAGAGAAAAAAAAAATACTGCAGTCTTGAAAATTTCACAGTTCATCCTCCTACATGGAGTTTAGCATTGATATGTCTCAACTGTAGATTTGTGGTCATGGAAGAAGACAATTGCTTTTTCCTCTAGTCATCAGTTTGCATTTCATTTTCCCTCCAGCTCAACTTTTATATTTTATAAAACTATAATGCATAAAACATTATATTTTAAAGCAACAAATTATATCTCCTCAAACATAACCTCTCACCCTTCTCTGGGATAGCTTAATGATAACATTGCGGAGGAGAACAATGTAGCAAAACATGATAATAAAACTATATAAGCTAAAATATGGAATAATAGTATTGCAAACATTTCTTTCAACAGCCTTGCCGCCACCACCAACTACCACAATGGCCACTATAGCCAGTAAGTAATATTTTTATGATACGTAAAACATTCATATATGCATGTTATTATTGTTCAGCTTGTTCACCATTTTGTACCTTGTTCCATAAATTAGTATACATCAAATAAATCTGTATCTGTTGATAGATCAGAGCTCAGGATCAAAATAGCTTTATTTTAAACATGTTTTTAAAGTTGACGCACTTACAAAGTATCCCTTAAAATGTATTTTAATTATGTACTGTTTTCTTTTCCTTATTGCTCCTGGTTCCTTCCCCAATTTGGGAATGTCTCCAAACCAAAGAGGACAATTCACTGTCTGTCTCATAATGTACAAAATCCATTCCCATGTTAAATGAATAAATAAAACCATGGGAAAGGTATATTACAAAACAACCATGAATATCCATGAAGAAACCTTATCATTGTTGATTTTGCAAGATATACCTTAAAAAACTAGTAACATTCATTGTTAAAAAAACTTGAATTCTCATAATCAGCATTATTAATCAGCATTAAACTTTTTTCTTTTTGCAAAGATAAATTCTAAGACTTTAAATTTCAAGATTTCGTATGTCCCTCATTTGAACCTCCAGTTCTCTTCTATGTAGCATATACCATGTACTTCTTAGACTTCTAACATATTCAGTTTTCTTTCCAGCGGCAATCTTGCTTCCTCTACACATGCCTGTTTTGTTTAATATTCATAATGAATCGGCTAATACTACTTCATTCATATTATATAATGTTTGAACTAGCAATGCGGTAACTGAATATGGATACCTCAGATGATATTGCTCATACTCCTTCTCTCAGTCCAGCAGTAAGCAGGCTGTAAGATTATAGATCCATTTGTTACACCATTAGCTTTCATTGCAAAATCTGGTTGGAATAATAGCCAAACATACATTTCCTCCCTGCCATGATTTCATCAGCCAGTCATGGAGTCACTGCTTGATTGTTGCTTAGTTTCTAGTCCAACAGTCATAGGATCAAGTAAGCCTGGTATTTTCCAAGAGTTAGCTGGCTTATATTTGAAGAATAGTTCCTAAGTCACAGATCCAGTAATCACTCCATAAGTTACTTCTACAAGCTAATTTATAAAAGATGTCTTAATCATATTATTTTTTCTTTCATAGCTCTTCCGGATTATACCACAGATTTTGGTAATATTTATTGTTGTTCAATCACTTCATTAAACATTTTCATGGGTCTATGGCATTCAGCATGAATTCAGATAATTATATTTCTTTTTTCAGTAGCAAAATGAGTGGCCTCTCAGAAGGTTGAGAGTTCAATCCTAAATAGTAGATGTTTTTCTCCTAGGGCGCAAATTTAAAAAAACCCTGTGAAGTTCACATAGGCATTAGGAAGGGCACCCGGTCAGTCAATGCTCAACTCCACCCACTTGCCTCAACTTTACTAAGTTGAGATCACGGGGTTGTAAAAAGAAAGTTCAGTAGCAAATTGCCACCCACACAAAGGGTGAAAGTTTTTGGAAACCACCACAAATAGTGTCAACAAGGGTGGGTGGGTACACTGGACAGAAGTGTCCCCTTCACCTCCCTGCTGCTTAAGGTCATGGTGAAAGGTGGACATGATTTTAAAGATTTAGTTACTGATTAAAGTGATCATGGCAAAACATCACTGATGGGAATGGAGGAGGAAGCAAAGCCAGGGTTCTTGTTATTTAGGATGCCACAGCTGTGTGAATCACCTGTCTGATTCACCGAACTTTACAAAACGTTCAGATGCCCTTGCCTTCTATTTTTAACTCCTGACTTCTTCATCCATCTTTTACTTTTTCATAGGAAGCTTGTTAAGAATAAAAGATGGAACAATTGCATAGTGGCTTTTGACTCATAGTACTAGGAATATTATAGCTAATAAGGCCCTGACATTAATGTGTGCAATTATACCAAACAATTTTGAAATAAATGAATAAATAGCTATAATTGTAAAACAACCTGAACTGATTGCTGATCAGTTTGGAAACGGAGAGTGAAAACTCTTAAGTACCATTAAGTACGGTTATTTTAATTAATGGTAAATCAATTATATCTGCATTTACATGGTAACCTAGCTACAATTTTTATATTTTCTTCTTATTAACATCACATTTCCTTTCTCACTGTGCAGTAACACTTTCTTGCTATACGAAATACATGAAGGCAGTTATTGGGAAACAATATCTCATTTCAAAGGGCTGCCTTGACTGTAATTTGTACATAAGTGAAGCCACCTGTACACCTGATATTTCAAAAGATAAATTTACATTCTATATACCATATGATGGTTGTGGAACCAAAAGAGAGGTAAGTATCGGATAATGTGACCGGTCACTATAATGGAATGGTTGTTATTTTGGAAAGTTTAAGGCTGAAAATCTCAAAAATATAGTGTCATTTTTTCCCCCTGCAAATAAATTGTGCTTAAGAGGTGCTGTAACTAATTCTTATTTGAAGATGTTAACCAATATTTGATCATCTAAATTTGTGGATAGCCTAAATGATAGATAAAAGTCTTTAGATGAGTGACACTTCCTACTTTTCAATTTAAATGAAAATTCAAGTGATGGCGCTCCCACAACTTCTGAGGGCAAGCTGTTCCATTGGTTGATTGTTCTCACTGTCAGAAAGTTTCTCCTCCTAGTTGATAGCAGAAAAGCAATACAGTATTCAGCACCCCTTTCCGAATATATGTATATATGGCTATTCACACGATCCAAAAAGATCTGATATCCTATCAGTTCAAGGCATTGGATTTAATCATGTGCCTTTGAATTGCTTTAGAGCAGTGTTTTGTTTTGTTTTTCAAATTTGGCAAGTTTAAGATATGTAGCATTTAACCCTGCTTTAAACAAATTCAAAAGCAATTCCCAGACATGATGGACTTTCTGGCTACCTGATATTAGGAATTGTCATGGTTTCTTTCCATATATAGCTCATGGTGACTGGGGTGATGGAAGGATGTGATGTATTCTATAATAAATAACTAGCCAATGAATTTTATCATTTCCTAAATCCTGGTTACATTTGAAAGCTTGTTATTTTTTTACCTAGAAAGAAAGCCATATCATTGCATGAAAATGCCAAAGAAAGTGGGTTGCTGTTATATTTTTTACAGGTGTACTATAAATGCAGAAATGATAATACACCATTTGTCAAGTCTTTCAAAAAATGTACAAGCAGTTAAATGGCCTGTCTTTCTCAAAAGAACGAGTCAATGCACTTGCAAAAAAGCAAGCGATAAAGGGTGGGGGATTCTTCAGTCTTTCCTAAGACCTTAGTTTTAAAAAAAAATTTCATTTTTTAAAATGTGAGTAAAGACTTTTTAGTTTACTATAGCTCCTTTGCAGGTACTTTGCTGTACAATTTGAAGATTACTATGCTTTTTTACTCTCGTTTCTGCTATTTTTACCTTAAAAGGACTATAGGGAGGAAAATGTTTCAAAACTGTATTGTAAAACCGTTGAAGTTATTTTCCATAATTCTTTAGCTCCTTCCAGGCAGCAATTCTTTCTATTAAATCATGGGTGAAGATCAAATGTTTTTAAAACAATCGGATTTATATATTTTGCTTGATGTTTTAACAGAATTATGGGAAGATAAGCACTTTCACCAATATTGTCAACAGCATTGGGAATGGCGTAAATCCTCAGTTTCGATTCATCTGTAAAATGGAGCCCAGAAAACATATGGAAGTCACCCACAACATTGATGAATTTGAAAACTCAAAGCAAGGGCCAAAATTTCATATCGAATTTTTATTTTATGAGTCACCTTACTTTATTCAGCCAATCAATAACATGGGTTACTTTATGAACATGAACCAGAATGCATACATTCAAGCCATACTCTACACCTTTAATAAAAATCAGATATTATTCATAGACTCTTGTGTAGCATCCCCTAATCGTTACGACTTCAAAACTGAAACTTATGTCATGATAAAAGGAGGGTAAGGCTAACAAATTAGTATTTCTTCACATAATCATTACTCTTTTTGTCTCTCTATCATATCTAGATTTTGTCATCACTTTATCTGCATCTCCAGAATATTCTTCTGGAAGCTTCCCTGTAATGCTTCTAAATGTGCCAACCTGATACTTTCAAATGTGTGAAACTTCAGCTCCCATAACTATAGCCAGCCAGCCAATGATCATTATAACTAGGGGTTAGATAAGTCCAGCACAACTGGATCAAAACATGATGTTGAAAAGTGCTGTTTCTTAACACCAAACGTAACTTCACCAAATATTGTAATTTCTACTTAGATTTGATTGGTTCATTTGACAATCTATTATTGGATACCACCCAACCTCCCATTATTTTTGTCAATATGCTTTTTATCTTTCTGCAGTTATCTTTAGTCTCTAATCCTGTTTCCAACTCTCTCCTGTGAAAACCTTTCCTGATTCATCAAATGCATCATAAATTTCCCAATTTTGACAAGTAGATAATTATAATTGCTAAATAATGCAGAATAAATTGAAAATGACTGATCAACACAAACATATATACAAATGCAGAACATTTTTCCCCAAATGGCTTAAAAGATATCTACCAAATGTATGTGATAGTCCAAACTTCAAGTCACTGTTGTCATGAAATTATATTTTTACTGACTTTCTGTTATAACTTATTTGCAGATAGATAATATTATAGTTCATTCATTTGCTAGGAACAACCTAAGAATCTCAGTAGAATAAACACAGAGGAGAGTGAATTATCCGTGCCCTCTATGCTTATGTGTTTTTCAAGTAAATATTTTAGAAAAGTGAATGGATAGTATAGTGTATGGTGCATTCTGGGAAATTAAAGCTTGTCAAAATAAATTAAACCAGCTGTGTGCAAGGGTGTTTATAAATGAGAGTTGATATGTCAGGGGAAACATGAAAATAAATTGAAGACAGTATTAATGGATTATTTAAAACAGGGGTCCCCAACCTTGGCAACTTTCAACCTGGAGGACTTTAACTCCCAGAATCCCCCAGCCAGCAGAATTCTCCAGCAAAGCTGGCTGGGGAATTCTGGGAGTTGAAGTCCTCCAGGCTGAAAGTTGCCAAGGTTGGAGACCCCTGATATAAAAAGTATGAGGTAAAATAAAATGAGATAATGAATGGATGCTGAATGAAAGCAGATGAATACAAAAGTAAGTGTCCTGTATGAAAGAAATACAAGTGGTCCTCGACTTATGATGACAATTGAGCTCAAAGTTTGTGTTGTTAAGTGAGTTTTGCCCCATTTTACGACCTTTCTGGCCACAGTTGTTAAGTGAATCATTGCAGTTGTTAAGTGAATTTGGATTCTCCACTGACTTCCCTTGTAAGAAAGTGTCAAAATGAGATCACATGACCCCAGGACACTACAACCATCATCAATATGAGTCAGTTGCCAAGTATCTGAATTTTGATCACATCACCATGGGGATGCTGCAATGGTCATAAGTGTGAAAAAGAGTCTTAAGTCACTTTTTTTCCAGAGCTGTTGTAACTTTGAATGGGCACTATATGAACTGTTGCAAATCAAGGATTATCTCTATGTGAAGGTTGTTGTTCATATGGAGCAAATGACTGGGATTGAATCGCAAAACAGTTTGAGGGTAATGATTAAGAAAATAAGGAATGCATATAGTTGATCAAATTTTCAAAACTAGGATGAAGTTCAAAGAACAAATGTATGGAGTATTGCATGTGCAGAGTGGAAAGAAGGATGGTTTGCAAGGACCAAACAGTACAGAAACATATTCTGAATAGTGCTGGTACAAATCAGAATTAGTCCTATTTCTAATTCATTCCACTAACTTGGGCCCCTAGTTTCTTTGGCTTAGTGTTTCTTACTCTTTTTCTGCGCTCAGCATATTGTCTGTTGTCCTATAAGATGCCTATGTATGTATGGTTTTTCAAAAAATTTTCATTTTAAAATCTTCCTCTTTTATTGTTCTTGTATATTTTATTATTGGAATGAGTTGACAAGCAACCTATTTGCAATTATGCAACTATACATGCAATCTATGAACAAATACTCTCTCTTAAACATTATATTACCATTGCTAGTTTAATTCGGTGAAATTGTATTCGTGCAAGTTCTAATAAAAAATGACATGGCTGTGTTCCATCTCTTTCAGATGCAAAATGGATAGTACATACCAACTTTTTTCTTCAAGGAACAGGAGAATCATTAGCTTCAGATTTAAATCTTTCACATTGAACAACAACTATTCCACAGTATATATTCGCTGCAAGATTTTTGTGTGCAAAGCACAGGATTATTCCTCTCGTTGCTTCCAAGGCTGCTATAAAAATAATGGAATAGCATGAAACTAATTTTTCTAGGCTTATCATGCTTACCAAATGAATAGCAACTTGAATGTAATCAAATGCACAATCTTGTCTTATCCTGAAAATCTTTCTCAATAATGACAATTTTTCACATGACTACACTGCAGAATTGAACTATTCAATGTTT
This sequence comes from Laticauda laticaudata, assembly GCA_004320025.1. Taxonomy (NCBI): domain Eukaryota; kingdom Metazoa; phylum Chordata; class Lepidosauria; order Squamata; family Elapidae; genus Laticauda; species Laticauda laticaudata. The sequence continues at coordinate 12,601 of BHFT01033906.1, forward strand.
AAATGTGCTCACTGTTGTGCTTTTATCTATCGTCCTCATTCCTGCCATCTGGTACACTTTGATTTGATGTGGGGACATTTATAACTCTTGTGCCTGAATTCATCATACTTAATTAGTTTAACAACCTAGCAAAATAAATAAAGAGAAACATTCTGTTTTTTTGTGTTTAATAGCATTGGGAAAATTGTCAGAGTAATTGGTTTTTATCCATCATTATTCCAAAGTGAAATGTTATTCTTATCATTTGGTAATACACTGAGACTATAGGCTACTATATCTAGGTTTTATTCAATTGAGTCAAATGTCACTCAGCATTTAGAACAATAAAATTCATAATAATTTGGATATTATTTAATGCACAAGTTTTGCTAAATTTGCATCACAAGTGGAGAACTAATGGAACTTGGACTGTTGAATTTAGAAAGGGAAACCATATCAAATAATTTTCTTAAAAGAGTAAAAGAATGCATTTTAGATTTTTTTAAAAAGTGCAACAATCTCAGATTCAATAGTATGAATTGAAAGAAAAGCCTTTACCCATTACAATAAATAAATATTGATCTTTTCTGCTCTATCATTATGATCCAGATATGTACATGGTACATTCTACTCTGATCCAAGATTGTAACCCATCATAGGACAAATTGCTCTAAAGAAAATAATTAAGTATAAAATCAGACTGAAACTAATGGACTGTAGGGACCTTTGTCTAAATGACAATAGAATAACAGTAGGTGATGTTATAATGCAGGAATGGACTGTCAATTTTGTTTAAATAACTTAAATCAAGGGTCTTCAAACTTGACAGCTTTAAGACTTGTGGACTTCAAATCCCAGAATTCCTCCACCAGTCATGTTAGTTCAGGATTCTGGGAGTTGAAGTCCACAAGTCTTAAACTTGCTAAGTTTGAAGACCCTTGACTTAAAATGTCAGGTCTGTCACTTTAATTCCATGTCGGAATATATAATAGAAAATCAATTATGTTCTGGGTTAAGGGTACTATTGTATAATAATGGTGAATTTTTTGGATTTGTCCCAATGAAGAATTTTGGCTGTGTCCTTCAGGACAAATTAATCTATATTTTATCAGTATAAAGTATTGTGCTCTTTATTTCCCTCACAACTACAACTACCAGAAGACTATATTTGAACAGACTTTTGGTCTTTTTCTCTTGAGAAAAAAGGTATCCTTGGACTCTTTTACTACATGTTGTGTTATTTAGAAAAGGCTTTGGTTTAATGGAGATTCATGAATAGTCAAATTCTTATGCTAATTCAAGTAGTAAAAAAAAATCCCCTACTATTAAGTTCTGCTCTTCTGTGAAGTAGACAACAAACAAATATACAGTATAGCTTTCACATATAGCCTATTCTTCAATTTCATATTACTTTTGCTATTTTTTGTCCATTTATACCCAATCATTTATAAGAAATAAATACAATAATGCTAAAAATTAACAATATATAAAATTATATATTAATATATAAAAATTAATAAGCATGGCTCAAAAGAAATTATTATTGAAATGGAGGAAAGAAAACAACCTAAACAATATCTTCTCGACAAAGAAAAGACTCTTTAATAATTTGCCTGAAGTAGAAGACTAACAATTTGCCCTAAACAGAAGTTTTATAATCTAAGTATCACAAGAGAAGTTTATTGTATATAATATAGATACTCCAATGCCAAACTTGCATACAACAGTTGTCTAATAGTTTTGTTTTAGGTGTAGATTGCTCTTTCTTGCAAATAGCCAGTGTCAATATTCACTCCACGTTTGGAGCTTAATATGAAGAAAACGAAGATTTTAATCCTCATTTCAGCTTTAGCCCAAAACTGGATTGGAGGGATGATGCTAGCTATTTTTATTGGTATGGAAAACAACTTCTCACTAAAATGAATAAGAAAGGAAGTTTGCTATGCAAAAGTCAGAATGGGAATGAGATCCTATAGAGTCTGTAAAACAATGGGGGTAATTTTATTTCCATAACCCTAAACATGGAACAACAAATTACTAGAAAAAAACTACAGAGAGCGGTGCTTGAACAGAATACCTTTAAAGCTTAAGGAGATTCACTTGAACCATGTGAGCACCTCCCCCATAAGAATGATTAGGGATACATTTAGAAAATGAGGTGAATGCCAATTTTCCAGAGCAGTCTTTTTATCTACACAGGTGCATATAACTTGNGGTGCATATAACTTGCTAATCAGAAAACATCTCGTATCACACTATCACACTATTAAGAATATTTTTTTAAAATAATCCCACATGTGCCCATTTGCAGATATAAGTACTGCCTCAGCATGGTTTGAGGTTGAGAAACATCACACCTGTGGGTCTAGGTCATTGCTCGGTACATGGAAAAATCTATAAGAATCCTTGCTCAGCATTTCCCACCCAGTCAGGCAAGAAAGATATGTTGTAGACCCATCAGTCATGTACTCTGATGAGCTCCTGCCCTGTGTGATATTCATTTCCCAGAGGTGAGTCAGGCCCTCATTCTCCTCATTCTTCCTTTCAAAAAGGAAGCTAAAACATCATAACTGACCTTATATATGATGACAGCAGCAAGATTACTTTATGCACAAAAATGGAAGGACAAATGGCTGCAAAAGTTGATGGAGTTAGCACAGAGGGCTAAAGTGACTGCTTTGCTTAAAGAAAAGAACCCCTTGATTTTGTTTCTCATTGGAAACTGCTTTTGGGTTTTATGCTTGAAGTGGAAAAAATGAAACTTTGATTTTGGGTTTTGCTGATTAGATAGGTTTGGCGTTATAGAAATGGCTAGTATATATTATTATATAAAAGCAGGGTGTTAAAACTGGTGGCCAGCTGGCCAGATGCATCATACACAGGCCATGCCCACCCTGGCTCTGCAAAGGCAAAAAATGCTGTGACACATCACATGAAGCGATCAAGTTTGACACCCATGTATAGAAGTAAAAAACTGAGATTTTGCATTTATTACCTTATTCTACAGCACCAAAACAAATCTGAAGTCAATGCTTTTTTTTTCTTCTATACCCTAATTTTTCTCTCTTACCCTTTTCCTCCTGTCTTATCTTTATTTTCATTTTTCCTTGTATTTCTGTATGTTATGCTTTGATAAACTAATAAAAAAATCTGTGAAGGAAAAAGGAGTTAAAACGTGACTCTGGGGTCTTGTATGGGGCTGGTTAGTCCTCTGAAAGCTCTCCCCTCACATTTTAGCTAATTTTAAAAGTATTCAAAAACTCTTCCCTCCTCCTAAATTTTTAACTTATATATTTACTGTTTTACATCTTAACATTTTATTGTATACCACCCAGGATCTCTCTTTGAGGAAGATGAGTGGCTCAGAAATGTGAAAAATAAATAATCAACAATAACTTTTCCTATCAATATAATTCTCTTTTATCTTTTCCTCCAAATCTCAACATTTCCTTTGATAATGTTTTCTTGCATTTCCTTTGGATTATTTGTTCAAAAAGGAGAGCACTTGTTGTAACAGGTGGCTTTCTCATATTTTTTTCCTTTTAAAAAAAAATGCATTGCAGAGGTTTTTAATGTCAGTTGCCCAATGTTATTAGGAAATGAAGGTCAAATGATACCTGTAACATTAATAGCTCAGGTTTGAAAAGTGGGGTCCTTGGCTGTCTCTGAGCTTGCTTGTTTTTTTGCAAACATTTCATTACCCAAACTAGGTAACATCATAAGTGCTAGTCCTGATGACGTTATTTAGTTTGCGTAATGAAACATTTGCAAGAAAACAAGCAAGAACAGAGAGCACTAAGGACCTCTCACCTTTAACTTCATCAAGCAGTAACATTAACCTATTTCAGGTCCTTGGGCTGGATGGATGGATAAAAAGGACAAATTCAGTCTCATCATCTGGCCTATTCTGTGACAAGCCATAATAATATTTGAGGGTGAATTTTCCTCCCAGTTTTGTCATTTTTAGTTATTCTTATTATTGCATAAAGCTAGAATAGTTAAAGCTAGGACACTGTGGGAATTAAAGACCAAGATTTTTTTTTAAAGTAGCATCAGCTCATTGAGACTGTCCAGTTCAAGAAACAGGCATTGCATGCATTCCAGGAATAGCAGTAACAATAGCACTTAGACTTATATACCGCTTCATTGTGCTTTACAGCCCTCTCAAAGCGGTTAACAAAATCACCATAATGCCCCCAACAATCTGGGTGCTCATTTTACTGACCTTGGAAAGATGGAAGACTGAATCAACCCTGAGCCAGTGAGAACTGAACTGCTGGCCATTAGCAGAGTTAGCCTGCAATACTGCATTCTAACAACTGCACAACCATGGCTCTGGTGATATATATATGATATATATATATATATATATATATATTTTAAGCTCTTGCGGGTACTTACATTTGTGCTGTTTAGCTTCCTTCGGGTATTATCCCACGTCATTGTAGTTCTG
>BHFT01033908.1:0-12727 GCA_004320025.1 Laticauda laticaudata
TGCAAATTTGGTAAGTTCCCCTTCTATTCTTTCATCTAAGTCGTTAATGAAGATATTGAAGAGTCCTGGGCCTAAGATGGAACTTTATGGCACCCCACTGCTTACTTCCCTCCATGTAAACTTAGACCCATTAAGGACTACTCGTTGAGTACGTTTGCCAGCCAGTTGCAAGTCCATCTAGCGGTGGTGCTATCTATTCCACTTGATAACCATTTGAAATGGTATAGGGCAGCAGTGGCTAACCTTTTTGGGCTCCTGTGTCAAAAATTACCCAGAAGGCAATGTGTCCACCTTCCCACTGCTCCCTTACCTGCACTACGCATGCACGCCCCTCCCAGCTGATTTTCGGCCCATTTGACGCTTTTTTCGTTTGAGGGCTTTTTCCGGAAGTGACGAAACGGGCCTGTTTTTCGGTCTCCGATGCCAGAAGAGGCTTCCCTCAAGCCTCTGGGAGACCAAAAATGGTCTCAAGTGGGCCGAAAATCAGCTGGGGAGCACGTGCATGGCAGGTAAGTTTGGCTAGGGCACGCATGCCCGCACAAATGACTCTGTGTGCCACCTGTACAGTTACCTTGCTGTTAGGTTTATCTAAAGCTTAACATGCCACTTTCCAATTTTTTATACAGAAATTATACATGCCAATTAAAGCAATAAAAAGGAAGCTGCCCACTTGGCAATCGTGCTGGTGGGGTGCTTCCTTGTATGCTCTATTTTCTTTGAAATTTAAAGCACGGCGCAGGGATTCATCCAAGGTTGGCCTTCAAATATTAAACATCATAATAATCTTTCTGAAACACCTCAGTGCTCTGTCTCTTGCCCAAATTGTTTCTTGGCCTAGTGATTTCCTCGTGAAGGAAAATAGCTCATCTCCGTGGCCAGATTCAACAAATACATTTAATTTGGTAAATCTGGTGCTGGCTGCTTTGTAATTGGAAATGATATCATCGATTGTGGAAACCCGTGGTGAGCCATACTGATTTGGGCATGGTTATGCAAAAAGAGGAATTGCATAAGGACCAGCCTCTCCCCTCTCTTCAAAATATAAGAATGAACTCTTGAAAAATTTTGTGTTTCAAAAGGAATCTTTTTATTGAAGATAAAGTAGGGGTAAAGTAAGTTCAAATTCAAAGCAGGATCTGGGGTCCTTTACGTCATGCAACTAAAATGAAGGGAGTTAGAACCCCCTCCCCCACAGTCCGATGCGGATTCCACCAATCCACAGGTGTGAACATGTTATTAACCCACGTCTCTGAGAAAGCAGGTAAGGAAAGGTTCCCAGGAGTTATCTTCTGTGCTGCAATCCACATGGCCCCTTTTCTCCTTACACCCCTCAGAAGTGAGATTTTTCCAGGCATCTGGGGTGCCAGGCAATGGTTATAAATCATATAAAAGGTTATACAAAGCCAATGGAAGAAATATGTAAGGATATTTAGGATACATGGAGTGGAAAAGAATGAAATGTATCAAATCCACACATCCCACTTTTCTTCCATCAAAGAATGGCAGATACATGGATCTGACAATTGTGAAGACTTTAGGGCTAAAGTTTTTTTTTTTTTAATATTCTTGATCTCTAAGATCTCTGCAGATGGTGACAGCAGCCTTAAAATTAAAAGACGCTTGGCCCTTGGGAGGAAAGTTATGACAAACCTATGCAGCATATTAAAAAGCAGAGACATCACCTCGCTGTCAAAGGTCCATATAGTCATACCTGTTGTGGCCCCGACTCCCAAGCCTATGCTGTCAGAGGAAGAGGATCTGGAAGATGAGGGGAGGAACTGGCAATGCCTTCCTCCCCAGGACCTTCCTCCCTGGCAATGCCTCAGGTTCCATCAGATAACCGAGAGGAACAGCCTGAGATGAATCAGGAGGAAGGCATATTGGAGCAGCCCCTGACAGGGAGTGAAGAGGAGGAGTCTTGGCTCGACCCCAAGCATCATCATAGGGAGAAACGTGAGCAGCAACGTAGGAGGCATGGGGGAGTCAGAGAGTGAGCTGAGTCACTGAGCCACATCCCACAGGGGATAAAAGTGGCTGTGCTTTTTCCTTAAACTTTGTACGGGACAAAGTTTAACTTATTTTAGACTTTATTTGTGACTATGTTGGAAGAACGATTGTTTTGTGGACTGGACTGCCTTGTGCTTTGTGAAGTAAAAGACCCATTTCCCTGTGTGTGAGTAAGACTTTGATTTACAATTGTTGCCAGCTCAGACTTGGCAGGCAGGACATAGTGGGATGCCAAGAATGTTATCAGTTATAGAAGATTTGCTCTGTGAAGTTCGAGCCAGCTTGCCTGTCTGTGTTTGTGTGTGTGTGTATAATCCCTTACCTTTTGGGGGAAAGGGAAGGGGAGACAGAACACATACCTATGGTTTTCCCAGTAGCTTCAGAATTGGATCATAAGGAAGGCTGAGCATCAAAGAATTGATGCTCTCGAATTGGGGTGTTGGAGAAAACTCTTGAGAGTTCCTTGGGTAGCAAATCAGTCAACCCTACATCAAATCAACCCTGACTATCCTTCGGAAGGACAGATGCTGGAGATGAAGCTCAAATACTTTAACCAACAAATGAGAAGAGAAGGTTCACTGGAAAAAACCCCAACGTTGGGAAAGATGGAAGGCAAAAGGAGAAGGGAACATGAGAGAACGAGATAGTTAGATAGAATCATTACGACAATGAACATGAGTTTGGGCAAACTCTGGAAGACAATGGAGGACAGGGGAGCTTGACATGAGATGGTCCATGGGATCACAAACAATTGGACATAATTTAGTGACTGAACAGCAAAAAAAGAGTTTAGAGGTTAAGGCAGAGTTTCTCAAACTTTACAACTGGGAGATGCGCAAACTTCAACTCCCAGAATTCCCCAGCCAGCAGCATGACTGGGGAATTCTGGGAGTTGAAGTCTGCAGGTCTTCCAATTGCCAAGTTTGAGAAACTCTTGGTTAAGTAGTGAGAACTTAACTAGAGTGCAACCATTCTAGTCTAGTCTAGAGAAAAGAAGGACTAGGGGAGACAGGACAGTGGTATTCCAGTATCTCAGAGGATGCCCCAAAGAAGAGGGAGTCAAGCTATTCTCCAAAGCATCTGAAGGCAGGCCAAAAAACAATTGATGGGGAACTAAGCAAGGAGAAAAAAACAACAACCTGGAATTAAGGAGAAACTTCCGAAGAGTGAGAACAATTAAGCAGTGGAACGGTTTGCCACCAGAAGGTGTGGCTCCATCACTGAAATTTTTTAAGGGGAGACTGGGCAGCCACTTGTCTGGAATGATAAGGGTCTACTGCTTGAGCAGGGGGTTGGACTAGAAGACCTCCAAGCTCCCAGCTCTATTCTGATTGATTGGTTCAGGACCTTGGATAGCTCCCCAGGACTCAACAGCAGGGCCGTCCATTCAGTACCATGGACAGCGAATGCAGAGCCTCTCTATGCAGTCTAGCTGTTTGGTCTGAAATATATAGCGATTTTAGAACAGCTGACCCCAATGCTGACCGGGAACTCTAAGAGCTTATGACCGTTTTTTTCAAAGTTGCGACCTTTCCAGCATCCCTACGATCATGTGATCAGAATTCAAATGCTTGGCAACTGATTCACATGTAGGATTGTTCATTTGCAGCGTCCCTGGGTCATGGGATACCCTTTTGCCACCTTCGGACAAGCAACGGGGAAGCCGGATTCACTTAACAACCAGGTTACTAACTTACCAACTGCAGAGCTTCACCTAGCAACTGTGGCAAGAAAGGGGGCAAAATGGCGCAGAACTCACTGAACAAATGTCTCACTTAACAACATAAATTTTGGACTCAGTGGTGGTCATAAGTCGAGGACTATCTGTATAGACTGTACACATACACACATACGGGCATGACAATTCCTATTGCCTTTCCCTTACCTCCCTCCCCTCCCCTCCCCTTCCTTTCCTTCCCTTCCCTTTCCCTTTCCTTTCTTTCCCTTCCCTTCCTTCCCTTCCCTTCCCTTCCCTTCCCTTCCCTTCCCTTCCCTTTCCTTTCCTTTCCTTTCCTTTCCTTTCCCTCCCTTCCTTCCCTTTCCCTTTCCTTTCTTTCCTTCCCTTTTCCTTCCCTTTCTTTCCCTCCCTTCCCTCCCTCTTCCCTTCCCTTCCCTTCCCTTCCCTTCCCTATTCTTCCCTTCATTTCCCTTCCCTCCCTGTTCCCTTCCCTTCCCTTTATTTCCCTCCCCTTCCTCTTCCCTTCCCTTCCTTCCCTTTGCTTTCCCTTCCCTTCCCTTCATTTTCCTCCCCTTCCTGTTCCATTCCCTTCCTTTCCTTTCAGCAAACTGTGGAAATTTTCTCTCCAGAAATTGTGGGTGCTCCATCCCTGGAGGGTTTTAAGAAGAGATTGGAGAGCCATTTGTCAGAAACAGTACAGGGTCTTCTCCTTCAGCAGGGGGTTGGACTAGAAGACCTCCAGGGTTACCCTTCCAGCTCTATTCTGATCGATCAATTAATTGATCCTGCTGGCCTGTTCTAAGAATCCATGCCCACCGCTCTGGGGCTACGGTTGGCCGCCTCAATCCAGCACGTTCTTTCTTTGATGTGACTGCTGACATCCCTGCTGGAGATCGGTCAGGTGGCCAAACTAAGGCTCAGAGGTCTGTGGCCCCTGATGGGGACCCCAGACCTGGCATTTCAGAGAGGAGGTGGGTCTCTCCCCTTTGCAACACAAACAACACTGGGGAGAAAAAAACAGCCAGGCTGGGTGATGTGGGTGTGTTTTGTGCGTGTAATTGGGCAGTCAGCCAACGCTGGCATTCAGGGTGCTGTCCAATTAACATTTCATTAAGCCCCTTTTTTGGCTCGCCTTGATGGAGGTCCAGGGGTCGTCCCATTGATGTGCTAATTTTGTGGCTGCTTTTTGTCTTGTTTCTCAGCTGTCCCTCCTTTTGTGTTCGAAATAACAGGTTTGTAACAGGCAGAATAGAACCCGTAGTCTGTTTTTGCTTCCCCTTTGTCCTCCGACATCTGCAGCAGATTGATAGGTTGTACCAACATCCCCCAGTCTGGTCCCTTCAAGAACTGTCACAATCCCACATCAACACCCCCCCCCCCAAGCCGGTGAGGGTCAAGACCCTAACTTTAAAGACAGCCCTCGACTTATGATCACAATTGATTCCAATATTTCTGTTGCTAAATATTGGCATTTGTTAAGTATTCTAGTTATTGGACGGGCTGCCCGAAAGAAGAAAGGAGGGTCAGCTTATTTTGCAAAGCACCAGAGGGCAGGAGATGAAACAATGGATGGAAACGAATCAAGGAGAGAAGCAACCTGGAATTAAGGAGAAACTTCCTAACAGTGAGGACAATTAACCGGTGGAACAGCTTGCCACTAGAAATTGTAGGTGCTCCCCTCCCTCCAGTGAGAATAGCTAAAAGGTTCCCAAATATGATAGCAAAATGTTGGAGGTGTAACCATAAGCAGGGAACATATTTCCACATGTGGTGGACGTGCCCCCATGCACGGAGATACTGGCATAAAATTAAATCATGATTCGAGGAACTAACGAAACAGAGAATTAAACTTAAACCAGAAATCTTCTTGTTAGGCATGTTAGAGTTTAATATGAATAAAAAACACCAATATTTAATGCTCCATATTGTAATGGCTGCCAGAATCTCTTTTGTCCAAAATTGGAAACAGGCCATGACCCTCTTAGAAACTGCAATAATCAACAAGGTGTCATGCCCCTGTTGGAGACTGACTCTGAGGGAGAGGAGGAACAGCCGACAGGGAGTGGAAGTGTGGCTCTGGAGGTGGGGGAGGAGGCTGGGGAAGGGCAGAGGCCGGCTGGGCAATCAGAGGAAGACCCAGGCCCATCCCCTCTCCATCCTAGGGCACGCAGGGAGGAGAGGATAAGGGAGAGACATGGTCTACAGGGGAGGAAAGGGCCTTGATCCTCTTCATGGGCTGCAGCTGTGATAATTGGTTAAAAGGATGGACATGCGTATGGGCTGGTGCTGGAAACAAAGCATGGAAATATCTCTAGTCTGTCGTTCCTCTCTGAGTTTGGCGCCCTTTGGGGTCATCACACAAGGTATACAAATGCACCGAGAGGGAGAGATTGATGAAGTTATTGAAGGATAAGGAAGAAGGAGAATACTATAAGATATGGGATATCGTGTACAAATGGATAAGGAAAAGATGCAAAGGCATCAAATGATAATGTATGAAATACCATAAAGCAAACAGGTTTACGTGTAAATAAATGTAAATACAAATGTATAGATGTTTATAAAATGCCTAGAATGACGAAGGAGCTAACACAGAGATGGATAACATTTACAAATGTAAACACTGTTTAAAGCCCCTTTTATTCCTTCACTTTGCTTCAAAGCTCCAAATATCCTTGACTAGAGACAAAAAATTCCCCCACAAACAGTTGCAAAAAGGAGGAAATGGCGTTTAAACTAAAAATGCCTATAAATTATAAAGAGTAAAAACAACACAAACCACACTGAAGCAATTAAGGGAACCAGACAAAATAAGGGCTTGAAGACGTCCACAGATATCGGAACACACACTGGAAAGGACCCCAAACTCAGAAAGGAATGACAGACTGGAGATATTTCCATGCTTTGTTTCCAGCACTGGCCCATATGCATGTCCGTCCTTTTAACCAGTTCTCACAGCTGCAGCCCATGAAGAGGATCAAAGCCCTTTCCTCCCCTGTAGACCACGCGATTTCACGTCTCTCCCTTATCCTCTCCTCTCTGCATGCCCTAGGATGGAGAGGGGATGGGCCTGGGTCTTCCTCTGATTGCCCAGCCGGCCTCTGCCCTTCCCCAGCCTCCTCCACAACCTCCAGAGCCACACTTCCACTCCCTGTTGCCTGTTCCTCCTCTCCCTCCGAGTCAGACTTCAACAGAGGCATGACACTGTTATAGTAATGTTGCAAAATGTGGAAATTTGTTTTTAATTGTCAAAACATTGAATAAATTTTATTTTAAAAAGGAAGAAGCTGCAGATGCTTCATTATAGGGGATTTTTAAGAGACAGGACTGTTGCAACCCTGGAGGCTTTTAAGAAAAGACTGGATAAACCACCTGTCTTACGACCATTCCCACATCCCCATGGTTACATGATTTATATTTGGATGCTTGACAACTGACTCACAGTTATGACGGTTGCAATATTTTGGGGTCACGTGATCCCTTTTTGCAACCTTCTGACAAGCAAAGTCAAGGAGGAAACCAGAGGCACTTGACCATGTGATTAATTTAACAATCACAGTGATTTAATTAAGCCAAAGCAGCAAGAAGTGTCATACAATGGGGTAAAGCTTGTGTCATGCCCCTGTTGGAATCTGATTCCAAGGGGGAGGTCGAACAGCTGACGGAGTGGGAGTGCGGCTCTGGTGGTTGTGGAGGAAATTGGGGAAGGGCACAATCCAGCTGGGCATTCAGAGGAAGACCCACACCCATCCCCTCTTCATCCTAGGGCACGCAGAGAGGAATGGAGAAGGGAGCAACGTGGGTTACAGGGGAGAAAAGGACCCTGATTCCCTTCATTAGCTGCAGCTGGGAATACAGGATATAAAGGGTGTTGTGCACAGCACCTTGCTGGAAGCAAAGTATGCATTATCTTTGTTTTTCCTGTCTTATCTGGATTCTGGCATCTTCCCAAGTGAGTGTGTTTCGTTATCTTTTGGAAGTCTGCAATTCCTCATCCTGCCCTGTCTCGTTAATTGCTGCAGTGTGGTTTGTGCTGGTTAAATAAATATTAGATATACATGAAACCCAAGCCTGACTTAAAGAAGGGAAATTTTTAACAAGAACCCTCTCATTTTTTCTCCAGCCAAAGATAACTGGACATTGGAGGCCAAGTTGGAGGAATTAAAGGGACTTTACCTACTTTTGTGACTTGTTGCTTTTGGCAATGTCCCACAGCTCATTTAACAAATGTCTCACTGAGCAGCATAAATTTGGGCCTTAATTGTGGCCATTGTCAGGATTCCGGCAGTGACCCCCATTTAAACCATGAGTCTCGAGCCAAACTTCCAAAACTTCAAAAGTATTTATTGGGAGTTAACATGCCAGCACTGCCTGGGTAAAGCCAACTCTGAGACACATCATTCATTGTCACCCTTGGCCCTGGTTTCCCCCACCCCACCCCCTGGGTGTATCCTAATTCATATTCTCCAATGGGACCCATCCATAGCCCAGAGTCATCAATCATGCTCTCCAGTTAGATATTTGCGAGGCAAAAACTTCAATCACCTAGTTACTATCTTTGAAAACATTTATGGAATGCAGTTTTGGTTTGCAAGCTGCCTCACTGCTCTCCCCTCCCTTTCTCTTGGCAACTCTAAAAAGACCAGAGAAATATTTTATGAGTTAACAGTCGTAAGTGGAGGATGATCTGTGCTTTGCACGGGAATGTGGTTGAGTTGACTTTCCCTTCACTTGTAGCTCAGTCAAACTCCGGGGTCTATAAATCAGAGTTTACGGTTAAACATCTTGGACAAAGACGGGCAATGGTGGTTTATTCAATAAACAATCAACTCAAGGCTCGTGTGGGTAGTTGGCAAGGGGACAAATTGATCATCTTCCTCGACTGCTTGCAAAGCAGCTTCTGCGTTCTTGGGAACCATTTCAGCAGATTAATTGGCAGGCTTGACTTCTGGCCTCTGCAGTTAATTGTTTTGTTCGTTGTTTTTTTTTTAAAAAGAAAGAAGAGGTTAATACTTGGAGGTGAACATATTGGACGGCCTCTCGCTCTTTCATTATTTTGCAGAATGCCTTTCTGAGACGTGTGAATATTTGCAAGTGGCAAAGCAGTCCCGTGGAGAAGAAATAGTATAATAACAATACTGCATCCAGTTTTGGTCACCACGATGTAGGTCATCTAGTCAAACCCCCCATCTAAGCTGAATCCAAGTTGAATCTCTCCTTGTTCAGTTTCCATCCATTATTCCTTCTCTGGCCTTCGGGTGCTTTGGAAAATACCTTGAATCTTTCCTCTGTGGCAGCCCCTCAATTATTGGAAGATGCTCTCCTGTCTCCCCTGGTCCTTCTCTTTACTAGGCTAGCCAAGCCCAGTTCCTGCAACTCTTCATTGCATGTTTTAGCCTCCAGTCCCATAATCATCCTGGTTGCTTTTCTCTGTACTTTTTCTAGAGCCTCAACATCCTTTTTTATAATGTGGTGACCAATAATGGTCCAATCCACCCATGTGGTGACCAATAATGGTCCAGTCCACCAATAATGTGGTGGATGCAGTACTCTAGGTGTGGCCTTACTAAGCCTTTATAGAGTGATACTAGTACCTCATTTGATCCCGATTGTATCCCTCTGTTAATGCAATTTAGGATTGCATTAGGTTTTTTGGCTGCTGCTGCACATGGCTGGCTCCTATTAGCTGGTTGTCCACTAAGACTCCAAGATCCCTCTCCCAGTAACTGCTGTACTCGGACCAAAGTGGGTCAGATATCCACATGAAAACCAAAAAGAACGGATTCACATCCTGAAATGAAAAGAGATGAAGTGCGAGGACCAGTCATAAATCCCTTTTCTCAGGGCCATGGTAACTTCAAATGTTTGTTAACCTGAGTCGGGGACTATCTGATTTCAGTTGCTTGGTTGCAATTGATCACTTTCGATCATGGGCATAGAATCTGGGTTTTGACTGATTTCCCTGCCACTGAATGGCTGCTTAGAGCTATAAAATCTTCATTCTCTGCTTCCCCCCCCCCAGCCTTCTCTTGGGGGTGATTAATTGTTGATCCCCAAACAAACCCCTTGACTCAAGCCCATAAATTTGCCTTTATGTGGCTTAATAAATCCCACTCGGTGACAAGGGATATCAAGGGCTTTATTACTCTTTTAGTAGCATGAACAGCAGTCATTATGTTAACTTAAGACTTGGTGGGTTAAAAAAAAGAAAGAACTTGAAATTCAGGCACACACAAAACTTTGTTTTGAATTCCAGAAGGGACATACGTAATGCTTCTGTAAAAATGAGTTTAATTCCTTTGGTCGATATCAAAGGTAGGGAACTATGGCCCTTTAAGACTTATGGACTTCAACTCCCAGAATTCCTGAGTCCACTAAGTTTTCTTTCTTTTTTTTTTTAAAAAAAAACCCTTTAGCAAGCAGCTCAGTAATTCTGGGAGTTGAAGTCCACAAGTCATAAAAGGGGCATAGTTCCCTACCACTGGGAAATTCTGCACGGACAAATATACAGTTACACGCAGTAGTCTTAGAATACTTAGAATAAAATAGAGCTGGAAGGGATCTTGAAGGTCTTCTACTCCAGCCTCCTGCTCAAGCAGGAGATCCTATACAATTGGGCTGTCCAGTCTCTTTAAAAACCTCCGGTGTTGGAGCTGTCCAGTCTTTTAAAAGCCTTCAGTGATGAAGCACTCACAACTTCTAGTGGCAAGCTGTTCAACTGGTTAATTGTCCCCACTGTTCGGAAGTTTCTCCTTAGTTCTAGGTTGCTTCTCTTCTTGTCCTGCCCTCAGATGCTTTGGAAAATAAATTGACCCCCTTCTTCTTTGGGGCAGCCCCTTAGATATTGGAAGGCTGCGGTCATGTTCCCTCCAGTCCTTTTCTCCAGACTGGCCAGACCCAACAAGAAATTCCTGTTCTTCATGTTTTTGTCTCCAGGCCTTTAATCATCTTAGTTGCTCTTCTTTGCACTTGAAAGCTGGCTGGGTGACTTTGGGCCAATCACCAGGAGGCTGTGAGTTCTAGTCCCACCTTAGGCATGAAAGATGATTGGGTGACTTTGGGCCATTCACCAGGAGGCTGTGAGTTCTAGTCCCATCTTTGCATGAAAGATGATTGGGTGACTTTAGGCCAATCACCAGGAGGTTGTGAGTTCTAGTTCCATCTTTGCATGAAAGATGGTTGGGTGACTTTAGGCCAATCACAAGGAGGCTGTTAGTTCTAGTCCCACCTTAGGCATGAACGATGATTGGGTGACTTTGGGCCAATCACCAGGAGGCTGTGAGTTCTAGTTCCACCTTAGGCATGAAAGATGATTGGGTGACTTTGGGCCAATCACTAGGAGGCTGTGAGTTCTAGTCCCATCTTTGCATGAAAGATGATTGGGTGACTTTGGACCAATCACCAGGAGATGGTGAGTTCTAGTCCCACCTTGGGCACAAAAGCCAACTGGGCCAGTACCTTTCTCTCAGCCCAACCCACGTCACAGGGTGGTTGTTGTGAGGAAAACAGGAGGAGGAAGGAGTATTATGTTCTTCCACCTTCAGTTACTCACAAAGAAATAAAGGCAATATAAAATTTCTAATTTAATAATAAAAAGCCAGGCTTTAACTCAACCATAAATTAACTGGGTTTGCACAGCTTGGAAAACCAAATCCAGCAAGGCGCTTTAATTTTCTGAAGGCATTGTGCAGAGACCGTAAATGCTTGTTTCAGACAGCTGCACATCCAAGATTAGAATCCTCTTTTTTTCTGGTGCTTTTTTTAAACCTGACTGATTCTCTTTCTCTCTTTTTTTTAATAATTTCTCATTTTATGGGTTGAGGATTTTTTTTTTAAACCGTGTATTGAAAAGGTTTTGTTTGTGTTGTATTTTCATCCCGGTGCATCCTCCACCCATCCTTTCAAATATTTTGGGTGACCTGCCCTTCCCTTTCCTGTCCGATCTTCCCTCCTCCCTTTCCGTTGTTTTTTTTTTCTTTGCAAACCTTTCCTTCCTCTGTCAGTAATAAAAGGCTAAAAAAAGAAGAAAAAAGGAAAGGCCATTTTAGGATTTTCCCCCAAAGGTTTTAAACATTTGCTGTAGCAGTTGTGATTAGAATGTTGGCCTTCCTGTTCAAAAAAAAACAAAACAGGATGTGTTTGTTGGTTTCTGTATTGTTAAAAGAGGTAGAAGAATTTGGAATCCTTTGTCTGTCTTTGGGTCTTTCCACGATCAGAGATTTTCAGGAAACATAATTAGCTGGGATCAACCCCAGTTTTCCTGTTCACACAATAACTATGAAACTCAGCAAATGTTGGTCAACATACAAGGCAGTCCTTGACTAAAAAACCCTTTGTTTAGTGGCCATTTGAAGTTACAACGGCCTTGAAAAAAGCAACTTAAGACCATGTTTCATACTTATATAACCATTGCAGCATCCTCGTGGTCATGTGATCAGAATTCAGAGGCTTGACAACTGGCATGTATTTATGACGGTTGCAGTGCCCTGGGCAATGGGGAAGCCAGATTCACTTAACAAGGGTGTTACAAACTTAACAACTGCAGTGATTCACTTAACACAGTAGAGAAATAGAACAGAGAATATAATAGAATAGACTAAAGAATAGAATAAAATAGAATAGAATAGAATAGAATAGAATAAAGACAGGAGTGGGATTCAACCGGGGTTACTATCGGTTCTGTGACTACGTTTTGACTATGTGACTACGAAGGGAGCTTGGAGGTCTCTAGTCCAGCCCTCTACTCAAGTAGGAGACCCTATACCATTTCAGACAAGTGGCTGCCCAGTCTCTTCTTAAAAATCTCCAGCGATGGAGCCACAACTTCTGGTAGCAAGCTGTTCCACTGCTTAATTGTTCTCACTCTTAGGAATTTTCTCCTCAATTCCAGGTTGTTTTTCTCCTTGCTTAGTTTCTATCAATTGTTTCTTGTCCTGCCCTCAGGTGCTTTGGAGATTAATTTGACCCCCTCTTCTTTGTGGCAGCTCCTCAAATACTGGAATGCTGCTATCATGTTCCCTCCAGTCCTTCTTTTCTATTTTT